>JAJGOT010000402.1:795000-797967 GCA_022457155.1 Cladopsammia gracilis | reverse complement strand
CACACTTAAGGATTTTATCCACATACTCAAAAGCTACAACCACCTTGTACAGCATAATAAACAGAACTGCAGGAAAGTACTGCTCAACAACTTTCATTTGAATGGTCACAATTTAGGATTTCGTTCACAGACTCAAAGGTTAGAACCACCTTGTATAGCATAATAAACAGCACCACAGGAAAGCTCTGCTAAATAGCATTCAATGAATGGTCACACCTTAGGATTTCATCCATCGACTCAAAAGTTAGAACCACCTTGTTTGACATAATAAGCAGTACCACAGGAAAGTACTGCTCGGTAGCTTTAATTTGAATGGTTACCGGCTTTAGGATTTCGTCTAAAGACTCAATAATTATAACTACTGCTCAATAACTTTCACTTTAAAGGTTACACTTTTGAGAGACTAAAACGTTAGAACCACATTGTAAAGCATGCTAAATAATATCACAGAAAAGTACTGCTCGGTAGCTTTCAGTTGAGGATTCACTTTAGAATTTCGTCCAAAGATTCAAAACTAAATGAAAGCCGGGGTGTAATTACTTAAGTTAATATTCACCTTTTTAGAGATCAAAGTGAACGCTCTCCTCTTCATTTGGCCGCTCTCAAAGGATCTGTCAGATGCTGTGAGGCCATCATTGAGAAATTCGATGACTGCGTCAACTGGGCAGACAAAAATAAGGTAATTCATTTGCGTAGTGAAGTCAATGTTTAATAATTTTATGTCATATTATGGCAGTCGACCCCTTTTTCTTTTTCCACTCCTGCACTTTTTTCCTTCACATCCTCGTTTTCCCCTCCCATTTCACGTCTCTCACTCGCTCTGTGCCGTTCTTTTCCGCCATAATTATAGAATGCCATCAGCGAGTTTCAAAAGCGAGTTTCAAAGTATTGCGTTACACCTGACTTCATTCTTATCTACAGAACACCGCCTTACATCTAGCAGCCATTAATGGTCACGCTCCTGTCGTGACATTACTGCTATCTAATGCACACTCCGAAGTCACGTTCAACAACACAAACGATAACATCCTTGATGCGGCTGTGAAAGAAAAGAAGAGTGCTGTTGTCATGGCAATCGCTGAACACGACAGGTAACATACCGCCCATCCTTCCTTCCTACAGTCAAACCTTAAGTCGTGTGACGTGTTTATAACTTTTGAGTCTGTGGATGAAACCTTCAAGTGTGACCATTCAAATGAAAGCTATTGAGCACTACTTTCCTGTGGTACTGTTTATTATGCCATACATGGTGGTTCTAACTTTTGAGTCTGTGGATGAAATGCTAAAGTGTGACCATTCAAATGAAAACTATTGAGCAGTACTTTCCTGTGGTACTGTTTATTATGCTATACAAGGTGGTTCTTAACTTTGGAATCTGTGGATGAAATTCTAAAGTGTGATCATTGAAATGAAAGCTATTGAGCAGTACTTTCCTGTGGTACTGTTTATTATGCTATACATGGTGGTTCTAACTTTTGAGTCTGTGGATGAAATTCTAGTGTGACCAATCAAATGAAAGCTTTTGAACAGTACGTCCTCATGGTGGCATGTTGTTAGTTTTCCAATATATAATTTACAAAACGGAATTTTCAATTTTCCTTTATTTCAAAAAATAACACGATTCACTCTTTTCCTCACACTGCCCTTCGGCTAACAGATGGAAAGAGGTCCTAACCACGTGTACTACAGGCGTGGTTACAACGCTGCAAAAACTGGTAGAAATCATGCCTGACACTGTTGTGGTAAGTGAGACTTCATTTTGTTGTAACTTCAATGGGAGTAACGTAAGTTAGGTTGCGTGTGTACTTTCGTTTTCTTTTTCTCGCGCTCACATACTTACATATTTGATGTGTAGGTCAAAACTGGCAACTATATAGCTGATGTGGACCTACCTAGCTAATACAACAATTAATAATATAAAATACAAAATAACTAATACATAATACAATAAAAATATACAATAATTAATAATAAATAACCACACCTTCCTCGACCTGCACATTTGTATTTTGTTTCGCTCCATAAGGAAATTAGAAAACGAAAGAGACCGCTCGCATTTTATTGTAATTGTAGGGGGGGGGGGAGGGGGGGGTTCAACGTGTTTGAGAATAAGAGGAGCTTACTAATTTACTCAAATATGCTCAGAATTGGTCATAGTAAAGCCATCAGGTCAATCATTTCAAATGAAACAATATTTTACCATATATAGCTCGAAGGAAAGCAAGCGCGGGAAAATATGCAATCGGTGCCAAGCGCGGAAAAACAACAATAGGTGGTAAGCGCGGGAAAATATTCTTGGCGACAAGAGTGAAAAAACGCGCGCAAGGCAAGTAACGTTGGATTGATATTTTAATTATTCCAGTTGATATTAAAAGTTAAAACAGCAAGCGGTCGTGGCACGGGATTTTTTTAAAACAAGATACCAGCAACGGTATCTTGAACTTGAACTTGAACTTCAGAAATCGTGACGATAGCGATCGCTCTTTTAATTTTCATTTTCGCTTAAACGTTTCTTTGATGTCCATGGCTTTATTCATTTATCACCGAACAACATTTGATTTCAGCGCTTCTTGGATCAGCTCGTTACTGAGACTGGAGATCCATCCGGTCAGAATTACAAGGTATGGTAGTGCACTTATTTGTTGAAACTGAGAAGAAAATTAGACAATTATGGTATTAATTTTCACTATAATATTGCACTTTATTGCAATTTGTTGCACCGGTTTTAATTTTTAACATGGCCTCCATCGATAACAGTGTTTTTACACTGAAGTAGGCAACCTAATATAAATATTATATATTAGAATTCCCTCCCTCCCCAACCGAGAGGTCCAAGGTTGACGGCTGCAGGTAAAGCTTACCCTGATCTGTCGGTTGACGGTCTCTTGGCGCTTCGATGATCACTTATGGAAGGTTTGACTCTATTGCACGGCGAAAATAGCTGAAGACACCTACATGTAACGATGG
>JAJGOT010000402.1:692500-792500 GCA_022457155.1 Cladopsammia gracilis | reverse complement strand
GTTAAACACTAAATGGTGAGTGTAATGTACCATCCAACTTATGCATACTGTACAGGCTATTACCCAGTCGCTATTAATTTTTTTTGGGTGCAAGAGTTGGATGCGAAAGTGGATTGAGGCGCGCAGAGTGGCATGGAAAAGGACGAAGGGGCCATTTCTCTTTCCCTACGCACCTCAATTCACCCCAGTGTCCAATCTTCTCTCCGCCCAAAATCAAATAAATAGCGACCGGGTACGAGTCTGCATTCTGAGTGCATCACTAACAAATTATATTGACCTTCAGACCATGCAACCATACATTATTGACGCGTTTATTTACATAGTAAAACTGGACTAACAATGTAATTATGTAACTTTCAGGAAGAAGTTTGGCTGGGTGACATTTGCAATCAACCTCTTCTTCTACCTTTTGTTCATCACACCGCTGACCACATTAGCCGTATATGCACGTGTTAATGAGGATGACCTGTGCGGATTTAATTCTTCTAATCATGATGAGGTTTGTCTAAACCCCGCTTACATTTAATGAGATTGTGTGAAATTATTGATCCGGGGAATTAAAGGAGCGTTGTTATGGAGATTTTGTCGCTTTTGGATCAAAACTTCCCAAATTAAAACTGGGTACAAATGAACTCTTGTTCTTAGGCCATCGTAACTTGATTAAAAATAAAACACAAACAAATGGTCTTGATAGCACAAGTGTTAATAATATTTTCAAAAATACAACCTCCTATTATCAACTCAGAATCAAGGAGAGCTTTCATATTAAGCGTTTGAAACCTGAACTTAACAAACAAGTTGATCATGTCAGTTTATCATTGCATTTTTAACTTTTACCGTTTCTTTTCCTTTTGTCATTTGTTTATTTTGCTATAATGTTATTGGTTAGTTTGAATTTTAAATAATTTTAACGAACACTTCATTACAAATAATCATTGTATTAATAGTATTATATATATATACGTCGTCTATTTTTTAAAAATTATTGTAACACTCACTATGGCTGATGATGATGTTTGAAACATCGAAACATGTTCCGCAAAATCAAAAGTGTGGTTGTATTTTTGAAAATATTAAAAACACAAACAGAGGTGATAAACCTGGTAAACCGAGGCATTTTTATAAAAAACCTGACGTTTCGTATACTAAGCGACATACATTTTCAAAAGTTACCGTTACAGTGTTTGAAAACTGTTTATATTGTTAAAATAGGGGTCTGGAAACAAGATTAATTAAAAAACAATCAATTAAGGTGACCCGCGGCTATTTAATGGCGCGGTGGCTCCCTTTTATAAATCGAATTTTCAGCATGTAAGCCTTAACCGATTTTTGTAGGTTTTGGTGGGGCGATAAAGGACTCGAGGAGTCTTCAAATTATACAGGACTTTAAATTTTAGTGCATATAATATAAGCGATTAAAAGTTTCAAGCGTTTTTAGAAAACCCCGTTTCTTAAGAAAACGCGAATATTTTCCTAAAACGACGACAGATTTTTTTCTAATTAAGCTCAATAAGTTCTAAGACTTCGAGCTTTACTGTGAGCAATTTTCCACAAAATCGGCTGGACAGCTTCCAAATGTTATGCTTGCGTATTTGCCTCAGCTGTTGCAAGAACGCTAAAATAAGGCTACAATCGCACCCTATTACTTGAAAGCTTGATGCAACCGAAAACTTTGCTGAATAACCGGAAAAGATCGGAAGTTCCCAGCAAAAACTATAAGCAAAGGAAGAACAAAATGTTTATAGTGCGTAATTTATGACTTTCGAGAAATTCAAGTTTGTTCGACTCGTGAAAAAACTAACGATTGGTTTTCTGGCATTTTTAAGTATGATAACATTCAGTATATGTAAAAACGGCCTTAGTTAGTTTCATGTGTATAGTGACGACGAAACTCGGCGAATTTTGATCGTCAAGTTTGCTACTTCACGTCTTCCATTTTCTAAATGCTTTGAAAACCTATCGTGTTTCGTAAATTATTCAAAGTTGCCGCATTCACTGGATTATTTGCCACTTAGGAATCACCGATCATCGTTAATACAATAGGCCATTTGCACGATTGTAGTCAAATGACGCCATCGCTGCAGCTAATAAAGCAACAGCTTCTCAGTGCTCTTAATGATCTTAAGAAACTTCTGCTACACTTTTTATCTCGTTAATGCGCATGCGCATTAAACGAGATTTCGGAATCAGTCGACGAAAAAAGGGACAAAAGTTGTTAACAAAATTTTGTGGACTTTTGTCGGGGGGGGGTTCTTCTTTCTTCTTTATAGAAGCTACATTAGGGCGTTGAGGATATGGTTGGTTAAAGCGGTTAGGATTTCAAGAAGGGCGTCACATACCGTCATTAAAATTTTTGAGGAACACCCCCGGTCCTATTGTTAATTTCCCTAGGGTATTGAAATGTCATGAACTCGTCATGTCTTACGTTACGTCACCACAAAGGTATTACAGTTCTTATTAAGTTTCGATATCTCACGTTACCTATCAGCTTCAATCATTTGTCGTAAAGCCATTAAAGCTGCTTTAGAAGGGAAAAAATATGTCAAATGCGTTTTCTTGGGAAACGCACTTTGAGAATTTCACGGTGTATTTTTACGTATGGAGACGTTTTAAGAAAGTTAAATGGGACGGGGAAGTTTGTGTTTTAATATGAGCGATATGGCAGAGCAAAATAGCATGTTCTTTTGAGAACAAGCCATATCTAGAATATTTGATGTCACTTTTAACGTGATTAGTAATACGAGTGGTTTTAATTAGCCCCACGCAGCTATCAAGCGTAGTGAATACAAGCTAAAAAAATAAAGCTTTGACTGAGTCAAAGTTCCCATATGACTAAAAACAGATCGCCGGATTTACCCCTTTCATAAAATAGAAGTCCGTATACGGGTGAATATTTTAAGTTCGTTTACCTACAGGTTGCAACTGATTGAAAATTCTAAAAATTGGCATGAATGTTCTGCGATACCTTGTTATCTTCGTGGAATGTCCGGTTTCCGGAAGATTATAAAGAACAGGAAAGAGCGAATCTCAAAAGTGCCTTAAAAATGAAATTAAAGTTGGAAAAATATATATTTGCTTAATTCTTTCTTTGAGGAATAGAGGAATTCTAAGGATATGCACTTTTTTGTCTTGACTTCCTGACTGAATTTAAGTCTTAAAATAGCAATGAACAATGATAAACGATTATGCGTGAACGGACTCTGATCGATCAATGACAGACATTGTAGCGACCATAGGTCATGGATCAGTTCTTTTCTTCTTTAAAATCTCCGTAAAATTCTAAGATGTTTATATCTTATATATAAAGATCTACAAACGCGGATAAGCGGAAACATTTATCCGATGCGTTGTGGCACACATCAAAGATTTAAATTGGATGATCCCACAGGCAGACCAATCGTGATGTGAGTCACATCAAGTTACAGATTCGAAGCCAGTACACAGTAATGAAATATACTAGGTAATAATACGATTTGTCACGGAATTGATAAGCGATAGAAAAATCGAAAATATTACACACTAAAGTCTTTTCACCTTTACTTTATTGTCTCTTGATGTATCCTGACCGGTTTAAATGCATTTTTACAACTTTTGTCACTCGCCCCACTATCCACTATAAAAGAAGGGAAGGCTGGAGACCTCTGAGCGAACCCTCGCCACGCGAAAGCCAATAAATTCTAAACAATTCAACTCAAGCTCCCGAATTACCACCAGTGAGGCCGCAGGTTAAATGTCTACCCGTGCGATTCGTGCTAGCTTCCAAATTCCCTTTCACGGGCTCTAAAAGGGCTCCGTTTTGGAGCGATTCTGGCCATCTTCGCTTCGCCATTGTCCGCGATCCAAACGGCTGTACTACGAATTTCGAATACTAAAGCTTAGCGACCGCGTCACAGAGACAAAATGACATTCACCCTAGGGGAGGGTCGTTACTTTTGCCCTCGCGCAAATTGACACCGTCGGGGAAGCCGGTGCGTGTAATTCGAACGGCAACCACACGCGTGACCTGTCACTTATTTGTCTTTATTTGATAAAGTGCAATTTTTCATCAAGATCAAAAGAAAAGTCTCTTTTTAAAATAAAAATGCTCGAAGGAAAATTATTAAGCTTGTTAAAACCAATTTGCGCCAAAAAATCAAAAATCAAAAATCAAAGGTCACGGATATGTATGTGTATACCGGGAGTCTAGGGTGTACTCTAACTGCACGTCCGATCCAAGAGAGAGGAAGATAGGGGCCTTGGGAACGAGGTTGGTAGACGTTTCAATAACAAATAGATCATTAAAACAGACCGTTGGCCGTCGGGTGTTGATATGAACGATTTGGTCAATAATGTTTAATTTTTATTGGTAAATTGCACAACCTTCTAAAGTCGCTGTCGTAATTTGTCGTATTTTTGAAGCGGAATCGAGCCGCTTCACACTGTTCAGAACGTCTCATGTCGGCAATTTTCGGGGCCACGTCGCTTGTCGTTCTTACCAAGGCTTCTTTAAGCCGAGATGTTTTGAAAACAGCTTCGGCTATTAAAGGAAAACGAAATCTAATCACCAGCTCTATTCCTACAAGAGACACCATTCTGCCCGAAGGTACACAATTTTTTAGTTGCCGGAAAAAGCGGCAAGTAAAATATTCTCATTTGCCTTTTTTACAATAGTCTACCTTAGTGAAGTATTTAGAGAAAACATTCCTTTTTTACTGAAGTCTTTTTACTGAACTTATTCACAAAGTTCTTGTTTTGTCTCATACATCCACATATACACTGCACATATAAATTAGCTGTTTAAAAACATTGCTAGTAAATCAATTTTAATCCCAAATGAAAATCGTTGCAATATGTTTTAGTTTTGTTTAAATATCAATAAATAAAGATAGTAAATATTTTTTAATCTTCGTACATCTTTCCCAAATTTCGATTGATAAGAAAATCGCCATTGTAATGCCATACAAGTCATTGCTACTAAAATACTGTGACTGATACAAAACATAGAAAATTAACTAAGTAAAAGGGCTCTCTAAAGATAGATTTAATCTAAGTAGTTTGGCCACCCCCATCCCTCCTCATAATTTTCCCCCGTAGCAACCAAATTGGCCTCGGCTCATTCGCTTAATATAATCAAGTTGAAGTTTCCCCTCAGCTGTAAAATGAAGACTATTTTGAACAAATACGCTAAATTAACGCTAAATTAATAAATGAGTTTATTAGGAGACCTACAGCAACATGGACTCTATGTGTGTTTCGAGTAGGACTGTCTGTCTCGCCTGATTTGATAGGAAATTGAGATATATGATTTACAACAGAAAGGGACTGGAGCCAAGTGTGTTGCCATGGTTACAACATGCTCTACGGCATGCTGTACCTTTCTTGAAGGTCATTATTGGTGCCAAGTTTGAAAAATATCACTCTTATATTTTCAGAGATATTCTTGATTTTGTGATCTATCTTCTCAGTGGAAAGATTCATGACGTCATCAATTTGCTAATTTGCATAACACAAAAACTCACATTTCTCTGAAAAGAAAAAAGATATTTCAATTTGGACAACGCCATTCTTCATTATTTTGAAAGGCCTTTCAAATGAGCATCAGTATTTTTTTACTTCACAGCCACTTTAAGCTGTGAACTGCGTATTGTAAATTGAAGTAGAAATAATGGTAAAGTCTTGATTTGACTTCATCTAATTAGCATGATGTAAATTCAAATCTCTATAACTCATTAACGCGACGTTAAAAACAAGAAATATTTCACCATTCGATTTTTCAACGTAGATTGAGTTGATTAAAAGAAAAAAATGGGGGTTAGGTGCACTTTAATTATAATGGCGAGCTCTGGGAAAGTCGCTGTAAACAAGCTTAAAGAGTTTGCATATTTTCTTAATAATCGTATCAATAACAAAATTCTCAATTGTGATTGGTCATCCGCGCGCCTATTTCTTAAGTAATATTTAAATAATATAAAACTTTATTAACAAATTTCTTAAAACAATCTTAAATTTACAATATAAAATTACAACACATGTATAATAATTACAAAATATATAATAACGAAAGACTCCTCAACATTGCATTTTTAAAATGAACTGATCATTGTCATAAAAAAAAATAATAATAATCATAATTTTAATCTTTAAAATTGTCTATATTACATCTCAACTGGCCGATCGACTGCAACTGCAACACTGTAAATCCTTGGCAACCTAGGTCCTGGGTGCCCTAACGTAACTTATGTCTGGTTATGTTGACTTATGAATGCAACAAAACCTCATCTTACTAAGAAAAATCACCAAAAATTAGAAAAGAAAAATTACAAGAGGAATAAAATAAAAATAGTGTTCTCAATGCCTTATTAATGAATATTTTCGTGTCCTTTTTCGATATCAAAGTCAATGTCAAACAATTCTAAATTGACTCTCCTAGAAACTCGCGAACCTCTTAGGCAAAGTAATGCTGATCTCAGCAGTGCAAAGGACACTCTCGCCCTGATCCATGACATGGTAGTCGCATAGCTTTCACCTTTCTTTATGGCAACAGGCTAGCTCAGCAAGCTTACTATGATATCGTTTACATTCCACCGCCATTCCACCTGTCGTGCTGAAAACTAATGGCGTGAATGTAGCTTGCTCAACTTCTAACACTCGGCTTGCGTACTGGCGCTTCTTCTCAGTTTCGTGTTGCCTGAATAAGAACAGCTGGTAGCCTAAATAAATTGCATATAGTCATAGGGCATAAATTATGCTTAATTTTGTACATTAAAATACATATATCGTGCAGCCGTCTGTTTAACAAGGTAGGCTTCTTAGTCTCATTGCACACGCTTAGAAGCAACAAAGTTTATAAACCCGTTTAAAACGATCAAGGATCATTGTCTGAACTCCCAAATATCAAAATTCATGACAAATCCCAAATTTCATGTTGTAACATATTGAAAAACAAATGATACCTCGCAAAGGTACTGCCGAAGAGGTTTCATTTGAATAGTCATACCATAGGATTTTGTCAATGTAACTACACTGCATGTCTCTAAAATCGATTCTGTGAGTGAAAGGGTTAAAACGTGGAATAATGATCTCTTTCAGGACCAAAGCAGCTACTCCTGTACATTTTCCAATGTGGTAAGTGAAGACGTTCATCAACGTTTCGTTTATCCTTGACTTGGATGTTTGTATAGTCATTGGTAATAATTTTCCTTTATACTTTCAAAAGGTTGTTCAGGTATTGAATTACTTCGTTATAATTATGGCGGGAGGCAATCTTCTGAAGGAACTCTTTTCCGTTTACGCTAAGGTGAGAGTAAAAGCAGTTTAATGCAAATATTTTTTAAATACAGTTCAGGCGAATGGTGGATACAACATGGCATATTTTTTTCGACGCCAGCCTGGGAGTCCTGGGGCCCTGGGAGTCCTGGGAGTCCTGAGGTCATTTTAATAAAACTTTTACAAGTGTAATTTACAAGTGTAGCCATTGTTTTAGAGGTTGAAAATAATAGCTACACTTGTAAATTACACTCGTAAAAGTTTTATTGAATTGACTCCTGGTCTCGCGGCTCGCTCTAGAAAATGTTTTGGCTTAAGAGTAGAATGATTAAGAGGATACCTTTGAAATACAGTTGACACTAGTGCCGGATCCATGCAGACTCCAACGAACAAATTCTGTTTGTCCAAGCCCGTACTGTTTTTTTAAAACGCAGTTGTTGCTACAGTGGGGCACTGTTGTGAAATAATCTTCCACAGAATTTCAGAGCCATTAGATCATATAAAATGTTTAATAACGAAATCAATCGCCTTATGTCCACCTGGTATTCTCACACGGCAAACATGCAAACTAGTTTTTATCTTTCTTTGTAACTGATGTTCATACCGTGTTTAAATAAAGTTATGTTATGTTAACGAAGGTGGTGGTGGGGGGGGGGGGGGGGTGGAGTAGGGAGGGGAAGGGGTAGGGACGGAGTGAAAATATTAGAGACTGACTTGGCCGCCAATGACGTCAATCTAACTATCTGTAATCCACTTCCATCCTTGTAATCCTGCACTTTAGAGCAGTTTTCAACTAAGTGTCGAAAGTAATTTCACAACTGCTTTGGTTTTGCATTGCTACGCTTTGTGATTGGTTAAAAAATCTCGTGCCACTTTCTCGACCAATCAGAAGTAAAACCAAAACCAATCGTGACTTGCTCGCACGCGTTTTCCTGCGCTTGGCGCCGCCGACATGTAATTGCTTCGAGCTCTGATTGGTTCATTGGATTGTTTACGACTGCTGTGATTGGTCAGAGTAATTACTTTGGTTTTGGTTTTACGACACTCAATTGAAAACTGCTCTATCCTTGAACTACTTGTTTTGTTTTGCTCTGTAGAATCATTTTATCCAATTTAGTTTACATGCACACCAGGCAAGCGATAGTTTTACCTTATCCTTTATTATTTCCTTTGATTCACACAGAGAATGGAGTACATTTCGGATGTGAGCAACTATTTGGAACTGGTGTGTTACACAACTGCCATATTGTACTGCATACCGGCTTGTGATTGCAGAGCTGGTTATAAGAGGGAAGTAGGTGCGGTCAGTTTGTTCTTTGGGTGGATGAATCTTATCTTGTACTTCAGAAGGTGAGTTAGGGCCTCTTCTCGCATATGAACCCAGTAAATGGGCTGGAACGGTCAGTGGGACGAATTACTTCGTGTGTTCATATTGAAAATTTCAGCCCGGTTACGGGGATGAAATTGTGTACGTGATTTGTACGGTTTTTCTCCGATACTTTCAAGAGTATTTACGATTATCACATGCCGTTTTCAGTAGCTGTTCATTTATCCTTAAGACATATATTTGTAAAGTTTGACGACAACCAGTTGCTATGGTAACGAGAATATGACGTCATAAGTAACATGTGGTCAAGCCATTTTTGAATAAAAATGCGTGTTTTTCACCTTTTTTCAGTGAAAAAACATATATACAAAATGTTTAATTGTATGTTATTTTGCAACTCTAGCAAACAATATTTGCAATTTCCACGTTATCCCGATAAATTTGAATTTTCAGTAAAATCCAAGATGGCGACCGTCTCGGCGGCCATTTTGGATGACGTCACGGACCCCCAGCAGCGTCACAACCCATAATATTTACCTTATCTTGTAGAGCACATCGCGGGCTATATTTTTGATGTAAAATATTTCCGAAATATCCCCCCCCCCTGTACCACGGTGGGGGTTTAAAGTTTGCGTGTAAGTCCGAGGGTTTACTCGTGATTTTCTTCCCTGTAATTCTGAAAATTCTTATATTTTTACCTATTTAGCATCTAGAAATCAATTTGGATAAAAAAAGTCTAAAAAATAGGCCGGAATGATGCTAATCTCGTCCTCCTTCGGTATTTTATCCTCCTGTCTCTTATGTTGCCGGTTTTTAAAGTGCCCCTGTGATCAAATTTTTGATTTTCATTTTTTTACATCTTCGTGTACAATTAGACTTTCTTACTCATCTTGCCAAATTTCAATCCATTACAAACGTCAGAAGTCATTTTATTTTAACATTTATTTCCGAGAATTTACGGCCGCCATTAATCAACCTTGTTCCAAGGCTTGGTTGCGAATGGGAGAAAGTGACGTCAAAGACTCAAACATACCTCACAGGTTGAAATTATAATTATAACAATAAGTATTGAAAATCACGCGAAAAGCAACAAAAACTTTGGACTTGTTCTTCGTGCAATTTTCTATGCTAATTGTTATTATAATTTCAACCCGTGAGGTATGTTTCGTAATGAATTGAAAATTAATCGACTTTTGAGTATGAATTTTGAATTTTGCAAATCGACTTTCGAATTTTGCTGGCCACTCTCGGCCACCGTAATCAAGAGAAAGATGTGAATTGAATACCTTTGAAGAAAGAATATACTGCCACAGCCATTTTTTCTTGATTTTTCAAAGACACTGGCAAAGAACTGGAAATATCTTAGCCCTTTTTTTCAAGTTGAAATCTATTTCCTTCATAGTCATCCGCATTCAAAGACTGATAACAATAGTTTGGGTTTACTAATATCAATAGTAATTTACATCAAAGTAGAATATAGTTTTAGGTTTCCTTTGTTGAAGATGTGTCTTTTGGCTTTTCAAATTAAAGTGATACCAAGTTAAAATAGGTAACATAAAAGCCCGTTTACACGGTTCCAACAATTGTGCCAACATTCAACAAAATGTTGAGACCGTTTGAACTGGTTGTCCAACATTGAAAAACGTTGGAAACGTTTTCCAACCCGGATTCCAACAAACTTAAATTGGTTCAAACTTTCATTTAACATCACTCCAAATTTGATCGTGTTGAAGCCATTTGAACACTTCATTCAACATGTGTGCAAATCTGGCGTTCCCAGTTCCTCGCAATGAATTTATATTTTAATATGTTGACCCGATTGTTGGGCCGATCGAATCGTTTGAACGGCCTCTGCACAACTTTCATTTTTGCCTCAAACATTTGCCCGACAACAGTTCATTTAGACAGATTTTGTTCGACGGATGTTGGATGTTGTTCGATACGTGTCAATGGACCTTAATCACTTTAACTCTTCAAAAAAAATATACCTTTCATCTCAGCCTCAAGCCGAGTAGTTTCAATATCAAAAGAGATTGTTCTTTTTAGGTTGTCTTCCTATGGTCCATATGTTATAATGCTAAGCACGATGTTTGTGACACTATTCAAGGTTTGTTGATATCGTTTGTTTGAATTGTGCCTGGGAAATTTTACATTTGTAGGTCAAAACATTAATTAATAATTTTAAAATAACTTTTATAATAATATACATGAAAACATTACTCACTTTTGATTGGTTAAGAGCAGTACAGTTTACGTGTACTCCACCAGTGCAAAAGTGTAACACCAGTGCAAAAAGTGTAATGCCAGTGCAAAAGTGTAATCGCAAATTACAAATCTTGAAATTCTTTAAAAAAGCTCTTGTAAATCTTATTGAAAGCGTTCTATCAGGATTTCATATGCAAACGAACCTTTGAGTTTCTAGTATTATGGGCTGATCATCTTCATCATGAGCCATTCAGCAAATGAAATGTCAATTACGCGTCAAATGCTCACACCGAAGCGGCTCGTGCAATTACAACTTTTTGAAAAACTCACTGGTGCAAATAAATCACAAATTGAACTCGAAACCATTACTTATGGATTTTACGTCATAAAAATGGATTTTACGTCATAAAAAGAAAACAATGCAAAAAAAAAAAAAAATACCAAGACACAAGGGATGAACTTGTTCTTTAATGCAAACTGTAAATCTTCTTTTCCGCAGGTTTTGCTTCTTTGGATGTTGTTCATAATAGCATTTGGAACAACGTTTCTGATGGTGATGGATAAGGCAAGATTGTTTGTAGGAAATTAGTAAAATAGCTTTAGTAATGTTATTTCATCCTTTTGCCACAAAATATGCTGAGACGTACACAAACTTTAATAAAAAGCAGAAACAACATGAGTAGCAAGATGTTTTCTAAACTTTTCTTGAGATTGCGGATGTTTCAAACGACGTCAAATCACTTAAAAACCAATGAGCAATATATACTCCACAACATTATAGGTAATCAAGAATGGTTTCTGTAGCGCCAAAATGGCCTTTTTTCCCACTATACATAGAAGCTTATGCTACCAAAAAAAGGAATATTGAAAAGATAGAAAAAAATACAAGGACAACTAATAGAACAAAAAGCAAATTAATTAATCAATCAAACAATCAATCAATCAATCAATCAATCAAAAAGTAAGTATTAGAAATAGATAAAATAGACAAGACCGAACTAATACAGTACGCGATTTTACTTGACCTTTTGAACCAAAAGTAAATAGTCTCGATTGTAGGCAAACAAACACAAAAGTCAGAAAGAAAATTAAAAGGCAGAAATTATTGTTTAAGAACGACAAACTTTCTAGAATCCAATTGGCCATTTGCACGATGACGTCATTTGACTACTACTACCAGAATCCTTCAGTTTTTTGTTTTGTAGTGCAAATTGGGGTTATTGTTATTTAAACCGCACTGGGATTACAAAATTTAAATAAGAAAGGAAAAACGAAATGAATTCTGGTAGTAGTAGTCAAATGATGTCATCGTGCAAATGGCCTATTGTTTGTTATTTTTTCTCATTTTATTTCTCGCAGGAACCGTTTGATCAGTTTGGCACGTCCATGATGACAATGTTTGTTATGACACTGGGAGAACTCAATTACCATGAGAATTTCTTGCCGTGGAATGAGTTACCTTTCTCCACTCTCACCAACGTTCTATTCATTGTGCTTGTACTTGGGATGCCGATCATAATGATGAATATGCTGGTACGATCAAGGCTTTGATTTAAATGAAAAACAAAATCGTGTTTGACGTACGTCGAACTGGCTTGTGAAGCGCATGACGACTACTTACGCGACCCAAATAAGACTTACATATGACGGCAGGGTGGTGACTAGAATGGATACTGGAAAATCAGGTTGGACCACCTCGGACACCTTATTGAGACTTATATAACAGAGTAACTGGTTAGCTTGTAGTTGAGGTTGGGGTAAGCAGTTTATATAGTTAAATTTAGGACTAAGCAACCCGAGAAGCTAGGTGGTACAGTGGTACGGTAAGCTATGTAAGCCTAAGCCTAGCTGAGGTCAAAGGTTCAATCCTGAGTGGGGATTTCAGATTTTCTTTTTTACACTTAAAAATTTATTGAAAATAAAAGTGTCGACATTACGTTATATAATTCTCAATAAGTGTCCGAGGTGGTCCAGGTCACAGGTTCAATCCTGAGTGGGGATTTTAGATTTTTTTTTTACACTAAAAAAAATTTACTGAAAATAAATTGTAAGTGTCGACATTACGTTATATAACTCTCAAGAAGTGTCCGAGGTGATCCAACCTGATTTTGGAGTATCCATTCTAGTCACGACCATAGTACGACTGCCGTACGACTGTAATATGACTGTTGTACGAGAATGTTACGACTGTAGTACGGCTACAATAAGAGAGCTGGTGCTATGACAATAGTATGGAAATGTTACAACTATTGAACGAGAGTGTAGAGACTGTAGTACGACTATTGTGCGACAAAATTTGACTCAATACTTTGTTTCAAACGTTAGGTTGGTTTAGCTGTGGGAGACATCGACAAAATTCAGCAGAATGCTTTGATGGATCGTTACGTCCTACAGGTAAAACATAATCTTTGTTACAATATTGCAATTATTGCCTAAATATCCGCATATAGAACAGTCACTCTTTTCTCGCGTGTCGAGTTTCCATGCAGTTGTTGTTCCTTTTTTCAATCCCGACTATCCGCGAGAGAAACGACAGTCTGCGCGCAGTCATTTTATCGACAGTTAATAGATGGTCTTCACGGTGTCCATGTTGATGGACAGAAACAATATAAATCGTTTGCATAAAATAGTTTTATTCCCAAAGGATGAAAATTTCATTGTTCTGTACCAACATGGCTGCCGTGAAAACTATCTATTAGCTTGCAGTGCAGGCGTTTTGTGGCAAGCGAATACTTCTTATGAATTCGTTCGTAAGCTCGTTCGCCATCTTGGATTCCCAAAATGCCTGACAACTACCCCGTTGGCCGCATGAGTATCCTCTAGATGGCGCCCAGACATGACGCGAAGAGGTCAGAATAGGCCATTTGCACGATGACGTCATATGACTACAACTACCAGAATCCTTCAGTTTTTTGTTTTGTAGTGCAAATTAGGGCTATTGTTATTTAAACCGCACTGGGATTACAAAATTTAAATAAGAAAGGAAAAACGAAATGAATTCTGGTAGTTGTAGTCAAATGACGCCATCGTGCAAATGGCCAATTAGATCCCATCCGCCTAAACCACCTCGGACATGCTTATTGATAATTGTATAACGTGATGTCGATACTTAAAATTTTATTTTCAATAAATTTTTAAGTGTAAAAAAGAAAATCTAAAATCTCCACTCAGGATTGAACCTGTGACCTCAGCTAGGCTTAGGCTTACATAGCCTACCGTACCACTGTACCATCTAGCTTCTCGGGTTGCTTAGTCCTAAATTTAACTATTTCAACTGCTACCCCTAACCTCAACTGAAAGCTAACCAGTTACTCCGTTATATAAGTCTCAATAAGGTGTCCGACGTCCTTCTGGACGGTATGATTTGGGCTTGACCCACTCAATCGCCACAAAATACGCTTGCACCGCATTAATGCTTTAATAAAATACTCCTAACAGGCAGGCAACAGTTAATTCATTTTTATTATTCCAATTCCATTACAGGTTCGGCTGCTTGCGGAAATTGAAAATTCCCTTCCTCAGTTTATCTTGAGAAGAGTGCATGTCTACTCATACACCGAGTTTCCAAATCACAAAAAGTCACTCAGACAAGCGGTAGGTGAAACTTTAAGAGGGGCAGTTCTTATGAAATGCGAAATGCCCCCACCCCCCTCCCGGGCGGGGGAATGTGGGAATGTGACCCCTTCATAACTTCAAGAGCATTAAAGGTATATAGTACGTCCAAAACTGATAACGTCAAGGTCCGCAAAATGGGGAATGATAACCTCAAATGACGTGGGTATTACGTCATCAGTTCTGCATAGTCGCCATCTTGGATTTTAATACCATTTTGGCGTTTTTTTATTGATTTTATTATTTTTAGAGTCAATCTGGACAGTTTTCTTAGTTTTTGGCATCAACTGATAAAGAAATTTAGTATCGATTCATCAAAGTATAAGTGATGGAAAATGCTGGGAACTATCGCGATCCGCCTTAAGAAAATCCAGGCTAACAAACTGGGCGTCAGTAATCCACAAATACACTCGCCGTGCAATGAATTAATCGTGGGCTTACAATAACTATGAGGCGATCACCTAAAATAGCTCAACGTGCTAACTAAATTTAATCCCTTGCTTTAGCTGATAGATGGATTCATTGGGTTCGATAAACCCCAGATCAGCGACGAGATAGAAACTAATGAAATGTCGCCAGAGATGTTGAACGTCTTGGAGCGAATTCAGCAGCAAGACGCAAAGTGAGTAATTAAGGGGAAGTATCACAGAGATTTTGAGCTTTTTGGTCGATACAATGCTTTACTTATTTACAATGTGCTAATAATGAGATCCCACCTCTTCTCTAGATATTTACGTGTAGGCTAATATATATAAAAGTGCACCTAACCCCCCATTTTTTTCGCTTAATCAACTCTATGTACGTTGAAAAGTTGAATAGTTAAATATTTCTTGCTTTCAACGTTGCGTTAGTGAATTATAGAAGTTTGAATTTACAAAATGTTAATAAGATGACGTCAAATCAAGACTCGTTTATTATACAACCACTTGTTTCCACCTCCAAGTAATATTTGTTTACAAATCAATTGACTATTAACAGTTTTTATTTAGTGTTTCTTAAATTTATAATCCTTAAGCGGTGAACTGCGTATTATAAATTGAAGTAGAAATAATGGTAAAGTCTTGATTTGACGTCATCTAATTAGCATTTTGTAAATTCAAATCTCTATAACTCACTAACGCGAAGTTAAAAACAGGAAATATTTCACTATTCGACTTTTCAACGTATATTGAGTTGATTAAAAGAAAAAAAAATGGGGTTAGGTACACTTTAATCCTTTGACTCCCAGGAGTGCCAAATATCACAATTCAAAAAAAATCCCAAATTTCATTTTGTAAAATATTGGAAAACAAATGGTACAATACAAAAGTACTGCTGAAGACGTTTCATTTGAATGGTCACACCATAGGATATCATCAACAGACTCAAAAGTTAAAACAAATGGTACCATACAAAAGTACTGCTGAAGAGGTTTCATTTGAATGGTCACACCATAGGATTTCATCAACAGACTCAAAAGTTAGAACAAATGGTACCATACAAAAGTACTGCTGAAGAGGTTTCATTTGAATGGTCACACCATAGGATTTCGTCCACAGACTCAAAAGTTAGAACAAATGGTACCATGCAAAAGTACTGCTGAAGAGGTTTCATTTGAATGGTCACATCATAGGATTTCATCAACAGACTCAAAAGTTAGAACAAATGGTACCATGCAAAAGTACTGCTGAAGAGGTTTCATTTGAATGGTCACACCATAGGATTTCATCAACAGACTCAAAAGTTAGAACAAATGGTACCATACAAAATTACTGCTGAAGACGTTTCATTTGAATGGTCATATCGTAGGATTTCGTCCACAGACGTAGAAGTTGGAACTAAACCACATGTCTCCATAATTGACTCTGGGAGTGAAATAGTTTTCGTTTCCCTGTTTTCCACTTTCTTTAGGATGCAAAAGATGTTTGATATTATGAAAGAACAGTCCGAGATGCTCAAAGAAATTCGTCTCAAGTCAATTCAAGAGAACAACAAGAAAGAAGAAGCAAAGCCGGAAGGGCAAAATTTACTTAGCAAAAGCTTGTTTGGAATGTCTGAAAAACTAGCTTTATTCTGATCAAATTCTCCGACTGTTTCGGGGGGGGGGGGGGATAGGGGGGTTAGGGATACCGTGGTGGATCCAGGAACTACGGTAACGGGGAGGGGGAGGGGAGACAATTGGCTCCTCCCATACATCCGCCTCTTTGGATCTACTTCCTCCCCTTGAATTTCATCTCCATGATGACATCAGATAACGGAAATGAAGTTGAATGGTCGCATTCTACGGATAACCACCTTAAACAGATTAATAAATAAGGGTACTGCTTAATAGCTTTTATTTGAATTGTCGCAATATTTAACAATTAGATTATGAGCTCGAGATTTCTATCATTTCTATCGCAAATAGAGCGAATAATCTAATTGCTTTAGGATAAATTTAATAGACGTTCAAACCTAACAACAAGACAGGCTCACGTTTTTATTGAATACTGATATAAATAACAACCGCACACTGACAATAGCACACACTCACTTTCTACAACAGGACAGATAGTGAGTAGCGTAGCCAATAAGAGAACAGCATTGATTTTTTTCGTGATAGAACGCTAGTAGATTTATAATAAAAGATTTATTTTATCTACAGAAAAAAATTTAGATGCAACTTGTACAGCATAGTAACAGTACCACAGGAAAGTACTGCTCAGTAGCTTTTATTTGAATGGTCAAACTTTAGGATTTCATCCACAGACTCAAAAGTTAGAACCACCTTGTACAGCATAATAAACAGTACCACAGGAAAGTACTGCTCAATAGCTTTTATTTGAATTGTCACACTTTAAGATTTTAATCAGATTGAAACATAAAAGTTAGAACGTACCAGCTTGTACAACATAATAAACAGTACCACTGGAAAGTACTGCTCAATAGCTTTCATTTGAATGGTCACACTTAAGGATTTCATCCACAGACTCAAAAGTAAGAACCACTTTGTACAGCATAATAAACAGTACCACAGGAAAGTACTGCTCAATAGCTTTCATTTGAATGCTCACACCGGGGGTGGGAGGGGGGGGGGGGGGTACTCAACAAAGTTTTGTACGGGGATGCTCCGCCCCGACCGAGGTCCAAACCCTTACCCTTTCATATACCGTTTTTGACAGAAAAGGTACCCCTTTCATATACCTTTCATTGAAAATGGTACCCCTTTCATATACCTTTCATTGAAAATGGTACCCCTTTCATATAGCCTTATATACGTGCGTTTCAACTCGTGTTTTTGCTTCTATTTCCTATTCTTCGTGAAATCCCTACCATTTCACATGTATTTACTTCAACTCGTGAAATCCCGACCCTTTCATATACCTCCAGCCTCGAAAGGGTACCCCTTTCGGGCGGAGCATCCCCGTATAGCCCATTATAGGGAGTACTCCCCCGGGTGCTCACACTCAAAAGTTGAAGAGTTCGTCAAATAAATCTAAGTTTGAATCTGGAAGCGAAAGTGTTAATAATTGTTTATAAAATCACAACAACTAACTAATAAGGAACTAATTAAAGGAACAACTAATTAATTAGGGAAAATAACCAGCTTATTTTCTATATGGGCGATTTTGACAGACGGATGAGTGTTTTTTAAATGTATGTTTCACATGTCAGAAAAAATACAGATTGCGCAAGTGCTCATTGAGATTTCTCCGAGATTTCAACGTTGTATGCTCGTTTTGTAAATATTATTGTCTTTTGTTCACTGGATATGCAAAAATGTGTCTTGTATGCATATCTGATACGCAAAATAAAAGAACAAAGATGCGGAGTCACTGGAATTCCACGTGTAAATAGATGACAAACATGTTTCCTTTCTGCATTTTTCTTTTTTCGGCACTGTCGGGTTCACCGAAAAGAAATATGATCAAAACATAAAATGGCTTATGGTTCACGACTCAAATGATGTTACTAGACTGGAAAAGTGCAAAATAAAGATGCAAAGTTCGTGAGACAGAAACCATGGTAGGCCATCGACGTGAACGCTGCCAAATGGTTCTCGCTCAGTGATGCCGGGCCTTCGAAGAAGAAGTGGACGTGGCTGGTGGGGATGGGGATTTGCGTTTGCGCTCACTTCTGGCTGAAGAATCGGTGCGAAGCAAGCACTCAGAAGAGCGATGAGCACCAGCACAAGTGCTGCATCGATGGGCGTATCTGCAAAACGCATACTGCGAGGAACAGCGGCCTCTATTCCATGATCGGCAAATTATTTGCGAGGACGGCGCTCCTGAGGGCTCTGGCGTGTCGAAGCTCGCACCACTGGAGCCAGGACGCATGGAAGCTCCGGCAGCGTGGAAGTTAAAAAGTTCAGTGTTCATGGTCGACCAGTCGACGAGCTTGGTTGCAGCGGCGTGTTGGCGGAAGGCGATGTCGTATGACCGCCAAACACGGCCGCTAAAGTGGCGGTGAGTACGCATAATCAGCAATTTATAGGAGGTGAGATCCTTCCAGCGGTGGGGGAAATAAGACGTGACGATTAGCGTGAAGATGGTGAACGCTTCTGACCATGCGACAATATCCTCGATCTTTCGACGTTGCTTCTTCGCCTTCGGAGTGACGACAAGATGACCATCGAAGAAGACTTGCGATTCCGGCTCCTTCTCCAAGATGTTAGCGGACAGCAAGTCGCTCAGATCGACGAACTTGCCGGCGAGAATTTGGTTGACAGTCTTCGCCGGGACAGGAGTGAAACCGGGAGGTAACACAAACGGTTGTTGGAATGACGGCGGCAAGCCAAGATTCACGGAGGTAACGCACGAGGGCAGAGATTGTGAAACGCCCGTGGCGAACGCCGGGCTGGAGATCGCCGAGCGTGGTATTGCGAAAGTAGATATAAAAGAAGGAACAGAAAGCGCTGGCCTACCTTGCGTTCCCACGTAAAGAAGGCTTGATGGAGAGCTGACGATTGAGGCTCCAGAGGCCAAGAACGACGACGTGCGTTGCTCGAGGCCGTGTGCATGGACAGGAACGCCCCAAAACGAAGATGGCACACTCGCCACTCCGGGCAAGCCCGCGGCTTCGGTACTGGAGGCCATCGAAGAAATGCACGACGATGAAGCTTGGTTGTTGTCTGAAGCAAGGGCAGCTTTAACTGCATTCGCCACCGCTGCAATGAAGGTCGGGTCAAGCGGCGTTGTTGAGGCCGACGGTAGGACGGGCATGGCGACGCTCGCAGCAACAGAAGAAACAGCCGGCGTAGAGGACGAAGATGCCGGCGAAGCACTCGAAGACTCGAAGCAGGTGGCCGAAAGGCTGTTGTTGGTCGAACGTGAAGATCTCGGCATGTCGAGAACAGCAACACGGCGAAAAACGGACGAAAATTGCACAGCTTGCGAGCGAACGTGCTAGCGAAATTATCCTTGCAAGCAAGGACTGCGAGTAAGGGTCACGAGGAGCCCCTGCGAAAGGCTTGGGCCGCCCCAGGCTTCATGCGCCCGCGAATGTGGGCCACAACGTATATGCGACACGAAATGCCCCTGCAAACTGCTGCGGCTGCAAGCGAGCTTCCTGCGTCCACAGCTGGTGGAGAGCATTGCTTCAAGTTTAACTTTGCGAGTGGCCAGTTCCTCCGCCAAACATGCGTTGCACTTTGCCCCAGACCGCCAGTGAAAGCGAGGCATCCATGTGGGATAAGCGACGCGATGGGAAATGAGCGGGATTGCATGAGGAAGGGATATAATGGAGGCTTATGAGAACGTTTGAAGACAAGACCTGGGTAAACATTCGCTTAAGAGCATTGAATAAAGGACGAGATCTGGAACCTTGTCTATCCCAAGCTGAGATAAGTGCCATGTTATCAACAAAAACATCAACCCAGGAATTAGAAATCAAGGAGGCGAAGGATTTTAGAACGTTAGCCAAAGCCAGAGCTTCTTTTGTGGCGATGTCGCAGTGGGGATGAGAATCAGGCCAATAGTCTGAAGCGGCTACAGAGATGGTTTCAGGACCCAAGACACCTCCCCAAGCAAAGGATGATGCATCAGAGCAAAGCTGAACATGGCGATGACGCTCGGATCGCCAAGGCAGGAAGCCTTCCCAGGAATTATTCTGAAAAATCTTGCAAGGAGGCAAGTCACAGTCAAAATTTTCCCCTTTGAAGGACCCACGAAAGTGATGAAAATATTTGAGGACATTGACGCTATCCTCAATCCAACTCAAAACTTCGTTAGGCGTATCACAGTCTGTCTGCGAGGCGATAGAAAGCCAGGTTTCACAGAATTTGTGAAGCTGCCCTGCCAGAAAATGGTGCGGATCTCTGAATGACATCTTGTACAAAATCAGGTTGCAAATGTTGATTGTACGCTGCTAAACCCGGAACGTCCTGAATGGGTGTAGAGTTCCACGAGACCCACTTAAGATTGTTGAGAGGGACTTCCAGAGGGTGAAAATCCGGGTCTATCTCCCATAGAGGGAACTGAACAGGTGAGGCCGTAATAGAAGAAGGGACCTAGGGCGAACGAAAGAACGCACTAATGTAAGGATATAATAGGGTAAACGCGAAAGAAAACTACATAAGAAAATAACAAGACACAAAAGAGTAGATCGAAGACTTTATTGAACGAAAAGATCCAATACATATTTCAGATAATTAACGCAACTGGGGTCTAGGGCCAGATACGGAGGATGTGGTACTTCGCCGAGCGTAAGGCTGAAACCTACAGCGAGTCGCATAATGGCCAATCCGACCGCATCTAAAACAGGTCAGCGGAGCGGAACCCGGTACGGCGCGGACTGCAGGACGGGGCTCGCGCAGGCTCTTGTCCACCTTAGCCAGGGACTGCAAAACCTTCCCATAATCACGGTCGAAGAAGAGGGCCAGAAAATAAGCTTCCAATTGTTCTTTGGGCTTGTGTAAACGCTGGTGAATCTCCTGGAGCGCGACTGAATAATAGGTGAACTTTTCGTGATGGGCATTCGAGGCACAGGTTACGAGCTCCTCTGCCAACTGCAGGGCCTCATATTTAGCGAAATCCGAACCGCTCTTCATCGCCAAGGCGTTAATTTTACGCAAGACTACTTCAACAGAGGGCTTGTTCAGGTCCTCCAAGGCTTGAAGGCGGGCCTTGAGGGTTTTCCACAATATTATCCTAACAATCAGAATAAATGATCAGGAGAGAAAAAAAAGGAGTGATGTAAATGTAACGAATTAAAATACAGGCCACCATTCCCCGGGGGAGGGGGAGAAAACGTTTGAAAACTGAGAGAAAACATTAGGGAAAAGGTGGATCCCCGAAACTAATCCCCGCCCAAAAAATAAAATGGTAATAGATAAGATTTACCCCCCAGGGAATGGCGGCCCTAGCGCCCGGTAATCCGAGAAGGTGAAAGTCACCCCTCTAGGCACCGCCATTGGGAGAGGGAACTAAATTTGGGCGGAAGACCAAGTTGGACCGTACACAAGGGAACAAATAAACAGGCGGTAGAAATGACCCATAAAACAGAATAAAATAAATTACTTATGAGAAGCAAAGTGCTTTAACACGGTAAATTGTGATTATAAATTAAACTCGAAAATTAACAGAAGAATTAAATAAACAAGCGGAACCTTCTGTTAACGCGCGACCTGTAAGTCCGCGAGAATAAGAACTCCAATAAACAAGCGGAACCTTTAGCTAAGCCGCGAATTAAAAATCAAGCGGGACCTTCTGTTAACCTGCGAAAATAAAAATCAAGCGGGACCTTATGTTAACCCGCGAAAATAAAATCAAGCGGGACCTTCTGTTAACCCGCGAAAATAAAAATCGAGCGGGACCTTCTGTAAGCCCGCGAAAATAAAAATCAAGCGGGACCTTCTGTTAACCCGCGAAAATAAAAATCGAGCGGGACCTCCTGTTAGCCCGCGAAAATAAAAATCAAGCGGGACCTTCTGTTAACCCGCGAAAATAAAATCAGGCAGGACCTTCTGCTAACCCGCGACAATAAAAATCAAGCGGGACCTTCTGTTAACCCGCGAAAATAAAAATCAAGCGGGACCTTCTGTTAACCCGCGAAAATAAAAATGAGACGGGGCCTTCTGTTAACGCGTGAAAATAAAATGAGGCGGGACCTTACGTTAACCCGTGAAAATAAAAATCAAGCAGGACCTTCTGTTAACCCTCGAAAATTCCAATAAACAAGCGGGACCTACGTTAGCCCGCTTAATAAAAACTCCGATAAACAAGAGGGAGCGAGTGTAAACGCGAAAGTGAAAACTCGAGAGTACAAAAAACTTAAAAA
Organism: Cladopsammia gracilis; assembly: GCA_022457155.1. Classification (NCBI taxonomy): domain Eukaryota; kingdom Metazoa; phylum Cnidaria; class Anthozoa; order Scleractinia; family Dendrophylliidae; genus Cladopsammia; species Cladopsammia gracilis. The sequence goes on along the minus strand of JAJGOT010000402.1, from coordinate 769,876 downwards.
TAAAACGCACGTGAAAAAGGTGACAAAAAAAGATATATAAATAAAGTAAACAAAATACAAGTTACCTATGTGCGAAAAGCACGTGGAAAAACGTGCCATGCCGAAAATGAATACCACGAGTAAACGAGCGAACAAGACAGAAAACAAACTCGAATGACATAATAATGCTAAGCTAGAAACCGGGCAAAAGCGCGTACGAGCAGTAAGTAAAAACCGAAATACAAGACAAGGAAAGACAAGGAAATAATGAAATACCTCAAGGTGCTCGGGCTGTGCATTTGGAAGTTGGCCTGGCGGTTGTGGAACAGGTTCTGCCGCCGGCGGTGGCGCAACTTGCGGAACAACTGCTTGAGCGACATTAATAGCGTGCTGGTCAGCTCTTGGCCTCTGAATGGCAGGTAGTGGTAGTTGTGGTACGTCAGCCATGGCGTGACGAAAACGGCACACCGCGTGTAAATGATTCTTGAGAACCGAACAACAAGACGTATACAGGACATGGGTGTGCGAGAGAAGAGGGCGAATTTATATTGGATTCTCCTTATATACGCTACGGTGAGACCGCGGACAATAGGATTTCGTCCACAGACTCAAAAGTTAGAACAGATGGTACCATGCAAAAGTACTGCTGAAGAGGTTTCATTCGAATGGTCACATCATAGGATTTCGTCAACAGACTCAAAAGTTAGAACTGCATTACATGTCTCCATAAGTGACTCTGGGGGTAAAAGGGTTAAACTCCAGGGCCCGGTTGTTCGAAAGCCGATTAGCGCTAATCGAGGATTAAAAGTTACATTGAATATTATATATAAAGTTATTTATGACTGTATTCAAAATTGACGCTAATTCTGGGTAAGCTTAATCGCACTTTGAACAACCCGGCCCAGAAATTGAGGTGGTTCCGTATTGGTTTTCCATTTTGTTTTCTCCGAGAAAGGAGTTTTTTCACTGGTTTGCGCATCCGACTTATTCACCGCTACAACGTTATGTAAACGTTAATGTATCATGTACAGCGCGTTTTCGAACAGACTTCCCATATGTGGGCTATGGTTTGCGACGTGCTTACGCAGACATACATTGTAAGAGTTATATATATTGTGGTTCAAATTTTTCTTAGGTTTGAAAATTTTCAAACCAGTTCAATTTTATTTTTTCTTTGTCTCAGATTTATTACCATAATTTGATACAAAGGAAAACAAAAATCAAACTGGTTTAAAAATTTTCAAACTTCAGAAAAATTTGAACCACAACATATATTTTGACTGCGAATAAAGTGTCTGGTCGGCTCCCTCCAATTGTCTCTAGTATTTACATGGGAAATGTTTTCCATTCGGCTGAGTGCAGCGATAGAATAGAACTAAAATAACAAGCCAGGAGAGGATATAACATATTCTCGTCTTTCCACTGCAGCAATACATATTCCGAAGGATTTACATGTTATTTATAACCTTAATAGAAACATCTATTTCAGTTCAAAAAATTAAACTGGTCAGTTCATCTTCACTTTTAAGATTTTTATTATCAAAATCTCGACAACACGGCATTGTGGACAACAAAACACTAAAATACATTACATGGATTTATTTGACATCGTTTTTGTTTAGTGATTTCATGCGAGCTAACCTTAAAACCTAACAACAATAAATGAAAGGCATAAACCTTTGTTATCTGAAAAAGGAGAATGCCATGTTACACCGAGTACAAAAAAGACAGTCACTAAATCTTTGTTCTTCTTAAAACTATAAATGCTAAGTCCAATGTAGCTGAATCTGCCGGTTTCGTTCAGTTATCCTATATTTTGTCTGGTTTAACCATATTCCACTTCTGATTAAGACCTCCGTGTTTCTCCCACATGATAACAAACGCAGAAATTTTTTTATCTGCACATGATATATCCAGAACATAGCCATTCATGGTGCTCGTTATCAGAGCGGTGCAATCATCATACTTAAACTTTTGATTTGCGCCACCGGTTGGGCAATAACCGATGCAGCGGGTGCCCTGTGCTTTATTGCCACCCTTGATATCGGCCACCAGACCCATTTTACTGACAAGAGTATCATCTGGTCCGCACTTCCACAGTTGATTGGCTCCACCATACGCTGGGTACATGACGAGGTCACCACCATTCGTGAAACCATCAATAGTGAGGACAAGATTGTTAAGTTGGCTTTGTATGTAGAAATAGTCAGTCATTTTAGCGCTGTTAGCAGACGAACGACTGGGTTGAGTTCTTTGAAGAGAAGAGAAGAGAAGAGAAAATATGAGGGTTTTACTCTCGGTAAATAACACCATAAACAAAAGCAATAATACAAAAGCAATAATTCAAAACCAGAAAAAGATTATATATGTATTGCAAAAGGGAAAGTAGGAGGTTTATTCAATGCTAGTTGCCACAATACGTTAAACTCGTTCATGGTCATTTCAAATGGATCAACCGTAAAGGGCAAGAACAAATAGACTAAGCAAGAACTAAGCAATTTTATGGAATCTTTTACCGGCCGAGTGCCGTAAAGCAGTATGCTTAAAGAGTTTTACTAGAATGATTTATAAGCTGAAAATAATTAAGGATATTGATTTTGGTAATTTGTATTGTAGTCTAAGAAATGAATTTATTTATTACCCATGAATAGTGTTTAAGTAGAAGCGGTTTTATTCTCTGTATATAGTTTTTAATGTATTGATGTAATTGTATTTTATCTTTTGTACATAGTTTTTAGCGTTATTTTGGCGCTGTTTCTCCCATGTGGTTCATAAAAACAACAGAATAAAATTGTTTTATACGTAGCTGTTTCACTTCCACCAATTGACTGATTGTCAAGTTTTTGACTTAACAAACGCTTTTCGACTCTCAGGAATGCCGGAAATGGCTTTTTAGAGGGTAAAATCGGACAAAATTTTCCGGGAAACAAAGTAAACACTTTTAAAAGCACTTTTAAATTATTAAAAAAATTACTCTTTAACTTCGTCGTTTATTGTAAAATTTGTCTTAATGGCCATGTTTTCACGAGCGAGCAAACCAGGTCGCTTAAGCTTGTCGGCAATTAAACAACAAAGAAGGGCATTGTATTGTCGTTCTTTTGTGTTCTAATTTTCTATTGTCTTAACAAAAGAAAATATATCTACAGGAATGTTAAGCGAGAAAAACCGCCTCGTGAAAACACAGCCAATGTCTTGGTCCGTCAATTATAATAAACTAACTTCGCTCATGGTAAAACTTTCAATATAACTGTTTTTAGCTTCTTTCAGTTTTCAGATTTTTAACCAATTGATAATCTATAAAGCCTATTTTATCTAACGGCCGGCTTCGGCATTAACAATCCCCAGTTTTTATTCTCGATTTGTACGTGATAATAGACCTTATTCGCTTGGGCGTAATGTTTTCCCAATACAAACCTCTTGGGTGTTCAATTCTTTGTCTGAACGACATCCATATTAATGTCTCTTCTCAAGCGTTAACGGAAAAGAATGAAATAATACCCAGAGGAATGACGCGAAAAAATTCTCACGCCTTTCACTCGTAAAAAGTTGGCAGGTATACCTTACATATTTATATTTAAATTTTGATTGATCCTTTTTGTGTTCTGCTGACGTAGTCAGCGAACACCATTGTAGCTCCCATTGCGTGCCTATATTTTGACGTCAACATCCGGGACACCCGCCATGTGCTTTGTCGAAGAAGAACTAGTCGCCATGTTTGTACTAGCGTAGTTTGCATTTCAAAATTATTGACTTATGGACACCTTGAATTCGAAACAGTCGGTAAGTTCTATCGTATCCCGTGTATATTGTAATTTCGCTTGTTAAAAGTGTAATTTCTGTTCTTAGAAAACCTGCCTTATTACCTAACTGAATGTTTACCCGATGTGATGACTGGAATATTTGTGGAATTGTCAATGGAGTATTTGCTGCGAGCCCCCAGGCGAGTAGCACACTAATCTTTGGTTTTCCTGTGGTTCCTTGGGTTCCCTGCACCTTATGTTATGCGGCAGTCTCGATTTTTGTTTGTCACGATGATTTTGAACAAGCGTACGTCCAGCGGTGTCATCATAACTTAGATGCGCCTGGCTCTGAATGCGTCTTCCTCCGTCCATAGCACGTTTGCTCGCTTCTATATTCTTCGATTTCAAAGTAAGCGTTTCTATTTGCAAATGTATCATGCCAAATGCAAACTTATTTGTTGCTGGAAGCATTCATCAAGGTCACGAACGATCTAGTGACATTTCACGGGGAAGGCAATGTTCTTTTATGAGATTTTCAGCGTTGACGGTTACGTGCTCGAGTTTGCCGATTGAACAATGGATCACAAAGAGCATTCATCAAGGTCACGAACGATTTAGTTAGCTTACTGTATTTTGCGAAGCGAAACGAAACGAAACAAAACGAAACGAAATGAGATCTGTATTTTGCGAAAAGAGCTCCTCGTCGACGGCCACCGTATTTAAACTCTTTCTTTGTATTCGTAGACGTCTTTCGTAAACAATTCTTGATAGTTACATTTCATGGGGAAGGCAATGTTCTTTTATGCGTTTTTCAGCTGCGTTGTTACGTGCTCAGAGTTTGCCGATTGAACAATGGATTACAAAGAGCATTCATCAAGGTCACGAACGATTTAGTGACATTTCACGGAGAAGGCAATGTTCTTTTATGAGTTTTTCAGCGTTGTTTAATACGGTTTAATGGTATGGGAATTGACCCAATAAATACATTTATGAAATTATCAAAATCTGTATGTACATTTAGGCCCCGACCACACTAATGCGTTTTCAAAAGTCTCCGTTTTCATCTCGAAGAAGACGAAGCAAAACATTATCGCCCACACTAGCGTTTTTGCATCGTTTTCACCTGTCCACACTAAAACGGTCGAAAACGATGAAAGCAACTGGGACCGGGGATTGCGCATGTGTTAATGATGATAGATGCTCTGATTTGGACTGGAACCTCAGTACGTCATCGTTTTCAAAAGTCTCCGTTTTCACCTAGCCACACTAGAAATTTTACGTCACCGTTTTCAAAAGTCTCCGTTTTCACCTGTCCACACTAGAAACGAAGCGTTTCAAAACGATGCGTTTTCAAAAGTCTCCACTTTTGAAACCGTTTTCGAAAGCCTCCGTTTTCATCAGCGTTTTCGGGCATTTTAGTGTGGATGATAGGCGAAAACGCATCAAAATGTATGCGTTTTCGAACGAAAACGCATTAGTGTGGTCGGGGCCTTACTGTTTCCGTTATCGGTTTTACTGCCCAGTATCTGCTCGCAGCATTATCATTACTATCTGTAACCTCTAGTCATAAATAAATGGTTGAGTTTTTACTTTCGAATCTTTCGTATATGTGGTCACGCGAACTGCGCTACAACCATTGTCATCGGACGAGGTATTTTTGTCAATGTAAGGAACCATTTCCGGCGTAACAATAGAATTGTCAATCGCAACCAATCAAAGCGAGGAACTGACAAAATCGGAAGTAGTTCTGATAATTCTCTTACAATTCTTCATATGCTCAAAACTCGAATAATATTCCATCTATTCCCTTAAATTAAAATACTGAATTTCAGTTAAACAGTAGGCTATCAAAATTTCAGAATTTATCTGCCACTACAAATTATTTTAGCAGTCTAAAGGGAAGCGAAATCGCACGACGACTCATATATCAGTTTGTTTACTTATGACTGAGAAAAATTATAATTCTTCATGCTTTCCTTTGAGAATTCATAACTCGAATAATATTCAATGGATTCACTTGAATTAAAAATTGAATTACGGCTTAAGAGTAAGGGAACAAGACTTTAGAATTTATCTGCCACTACAAATTATTTCAGAAGTCTAAATTGAAGCGAAATCGCACAACGACTCACTGATCATATCAGTTTGTTTACTTCGGGATACTTACCTTTGAGAATTCATAACTCGATCGAATAAGGGAGTTCATTATTTATGGGAGGGGGGAGATGGGTGAGAAAATGGGGGGGACCTGAAATTTTAGCCACTGCAAAAAGGGGGTCCTGGGAAAATTTTTTGTTATGGAGGGAGGTCTTGAAATTTTAAACAGACGATGTCGTAAATAAAACTACAGTGTACCAATAAGAGCGGGGCACTCCAGTTTCATGGCTGGGAGCTTTGGCTCTCTATGATTCTTCTAAGAGCACAGCTTTGCACAGCATTTTGTTGCAGTCATGGAGTATGATTTATAACTTTAATTCCTTTATTTGGTACTGCCATTTGTACACGACATCCATTACTTAAAGTGTTAAACTACCATTAAAGGGATTAAACATAGTGCTGGATTGCAACAGTATTAAACTGAACAACTATTAACGTCTTAACTCTAGTTCTTCAAATGCACAGTGGACCCAAGTGGTTGTCAAAATGCCATACGTTGTAATAACTATTAATTAATAAATTTAAAGGAGATATTAAAAACACGATAGCAGTGACCAAACCTCAAACCAATGAACTTTAGATCTGAAGTCCAACACGCTAACCACGGCATCATCGCGCCGGCACAAAAATACAGTATGGATACACTGAGATATAATACAACTTTAATTTTTTAGAAATCAGATTAATAGTGTGTGTTATGCGTGTGTGTGTGTGTGTGTGTGTGTGTGTGTGTGTGTGTGTGCGGAGGGAGGGGTGGGGGGTATTGAAATTCTTCCCCAACAGAACAGGGGGGACCTGAAAAAAAAATCCAGATTCACTAAGGGGAGGCGGGACATAAAAAAAGAAAAATTTGTTTATTTCTCACCCATCCCCCCCCTCCCATAAATAATGAACGTTCCCTAATGTTCCATCGATTTCACTTGAATTAAATATTGAATCACAGCTTAAGAGTAAGCGATCAAGATTTTAGAATTTATCTACCACTTCAAATTATTTCGGAAGTCTAAAGCGGTCGAAGTTTGTTTACTTATGACTGAGAGAAATTATAATTCTTCATGCTAACCTTTGATAATTCATAACTCGAATAATATTCCATTGATTCACTTGAATTAAAACTGAATTACGGATTAAAAGTAAGCGATCAAGATTTTAGAATTTCAAGATCTGCCACTAGAATTTAATTTTAGTCGATTTTAGCCTGTCGAGCCTATCAAGAAAGCGATGAAGCTTGCCAAGACGCCAGCTGACGAGTTGACGGAGTTTGATGGATAGTTTAAACCCAGCGTTCCTGCCAGTACAGTACATCTGCTCACCAGAAAATGTTCTCAAATCGTTTGTCAAATAGCATTTGCTCGTATGCTGCACAATTCACGCCATATCAGCAGAACACGCGGCCCCAGTGGGGCCCTATTTTTAATATTGTAACTGAAGATAGCTGATTTTTTATCTTAAGATGAATAAAGATTAGATTATCATTATTATTCCGTATTTGTTGTTTTGTTTTCCACAATCGCGGCAGCAACAGATGCCATCATTGTGGAAACGTACTTTAACAGTTGTTTCGTTAAAATTTTTAAGATTTGATACCGACCGTAAGCAAAGTTTAAAAATTTCCAAAAATGTTTACACCTTCGACAAAAGCTAATTAAAATGCAACATGTATATGTGTCATGTTCATAAAAGGAAAAAGTAATTACTTTGGTTTTTGTTCTACTGCACTCAATTGAAAACCGCTCTATACGTGTAAAACATGTTTTGAATCACTCCATGCTGAAAATTTAGAACCAAATTTAGTGTAAGAACATGGCATTTCATTTTGGAAAACCTAGTGTTCATGCAAAAAGCCAATTTGTCAAAGAAAATGCCTGTCAACTCAGTTGGACACTATAACTGTTAATATCGCTTCTCCTTAGAGATATGTAAACTAAAACAAAGAAACAGCTCTTACGTGTTTGCAGAATCCAAATGAACCGAAAATTGGCAACGCTGTGGACTGATAATAAAACAACAGAAATAAAAATAAGATTGATGGCCTTATATGTTATAGATAAGACGAAGAAATCTGCGACAAATGGTTTCAAGTTTCAACAAGCATTCAACGATACCTTCTTGACTTTCCTCAGTGCAGGATGACTCAATGACTGTAGATCTCGTGTTTAAGTAGTCGCGAAAAGGGATTAAATGCCACTTTGTCATTGAAAGATGCGGTTTGACAAATTGGCTTTTAATAGGCCATTTCCGAGTTGCCTTTAACCTCTCTATCAAAGCGAGGCTAGGTGCGAAACCTTTCATATGAAAATGAGGCCGTTTTTATTCCTTGTTGGAAGTTGTTCCTGTAATTAACTTCAAACAACGCATGTATGTTCAAATGACGTGCACGAAATAAAATGGAAGGAATGCGGAACTTGGTAATTGATGCTAGCAGTAATTGTGTTTGTGTCAATAAGCTGTCACAGGCAAATAGCACTGACTTTCTGTAATTTGTTTGTTTTGAGACGTTTTATTTCTTATAACATGTGTGATTATGGATTGGAAATTGTGTCATATGCAGGAAAGGTATGCTTCATCACCCTAAGGATGCATGAAGGCGGTGTGGTTATCTTTAGATCAGCAGACGATGATCAATAGCGCTAGCTGCCTTTAAATGCCATGGGTCACCTTTTTAAAAAGCCTATTATGAAATGACGCACGGGAAGTTGAAACGTTTCCATGCGTGTACTAGTAATCTGTTTTAAGAACACGGAAATGCATTCAGTTTACTTTAACAAAGTTCAATAAGCTGTCACAGGCAAATAGCACTGACTTTCTGTAATTTGTGTGTTTTGAGACGTTTTATTCCTTATAACATGTGTGATTATGGATTGGAAATTGTGTCATTTGCAGGCCAATAATAGAAAGTATGCATCATCACCCTAAGGCTGCATGAAGGTCCTGTGGTTATCTTCAGATCAGCAGACAATGATCATTATCAAATGACGCACGGGATGTTAAAAAGTGAGGCGTGGTTTGATTCCTCAATGAGGTTTTTTGTTTGAAGCTGTTTTTATTCTTTGTTCGTAAAGTGGTTGTGGTTATCTTTAGATCAGCATACAATGATCATTATCAAATGACGCACGGGATATTAAAAAGTGAGGCGTGATTTGATTCCTCAATGAGGTTTTTTGTTTGAATCTGTTTTTATTTCTTGTTCGTAAAAGGGTTGTGGTTATCTTTTGATCAGCAGACAATTAACTATTATAGCGCGAAAGCGCGCGTGATATCGCCTAATACTTAGCCGACGAGGCCGTAGGCCGAGTCGGCTAAAATTAGGCGATATCACGCAAGCTTGAGCGCTATAATAGTTTTATAATTCAACACATTGATAACAAAGCACAGTTTGATAAAAAAATATCGCCGACAAGCCTTTTATTTAAAAAAAAAGCTTACAGATGTTTTACCGCGCGAAACTTGCAACATCACACAGTTCATGAATGAAAGTGGCGCCTTTGTCAATATTGTGCAAGCTTGAATACTATAACTGTTTTATAATTCAACACATTGATAAGAAATCACAGTTCCGAGAAAAAAATCATTGAGATATACAACCTTTCATTAAGTAAAAAGGCTAACTACAATATTTTACCTCGCAACATTTCTTAAACAACAAACAGTGAATGCCGAAACATTTGCCAAGCTAAAATTAATTTATCGTACACAATCAGTTGACAGTTTCTACGAAGAGCTTTCGTCTGTTCAAACAACGGAACAGAGTAGTGACTACAAGAATTAAAACACAGTAAAATGGCATAGAATGTCTTAGTTACAAGTGTTTCGTATCTTAAAAAGTTCAATTCGGAATCAAAACAAATTGAACAAACACACGGCTACGGACCTAAACATAGCGGCGAAAGGTCGGAAAGAACTACAGCGTGGACAGTAAGCTTACAAAAATTCACAGCTAAAAGATACAAGAAACGGTTAAAACATCGTACCTGTAGTTGATTTGGCTTTTTAGTCCCTTCCATAAGCACCAAATTTTAAAACATCGAAGTACGAGCTGAGTCGATTAATGTTGTTTACAAACTTGGAATGCTCGTTTTTTAGCTCCCACAGCCGTAATGACGAGATCAGAATCTTTTCTGAGGAAACATCAAGTCTATATCATATTCCAGAGGTGATTACCAAAGGAATTTCACGAAAATTGTGCTCCTTCATTCACTTCTTGTCGAGCGGTTAAACTTTGAACCAGTTTTCATTCAGCTACGCCAAGAAACACTGCGACCGCGACAACGCGAAAATTTCGCGCCTTTTTTGTCCAATCATGTGAACAGTATTTTTCTCTTTTCTTTTCTTCTCTTTTTTTCTTTCTTTTCCCTTTTTTAATTAATAGTTCACGCACTTTTTCGCGAAAAAAAAAGAAATTGCAGGCAGCAGTCATTTTCACTTTCCTTCAAAATGCGAAATTTACCGCCATCGCTGGTTATACGTCATGTAGACATAACATCTATCGATAACTTTTTTACCATATTTGGGCAGTGTATCAATGTGTTGAATTATAATGATCATTATCAAATGACGCACGGGACATTAAAAAGTGAGGCGTGATTTGATCCCTCAATGAGGTTGTTTGTTTGAAGCTGTTTTTATTTCTTGTTCGTAAAGGGGTTGTGGTTATCTTTAGATCAGCAGACAATGTTGAATAGCTCCCTAAAATGCCAAGTCACCTTTCAAATAAAGCCTATTATCAAATGACGTTCGAGAGGTAAGCGGGGGGGGGGGGGGGGGGGGGTTGATTTCTTAAGGAGGTTGTTAGTTGAAAGCAGTTTTTATTCCTTGTTCGTTCTTTAATTTCTTGATTTAAGCGTGTTCCTTAAATTCACAATAGTACCTCTGCTCCAATGGGAACTTGACTTGTGTGACGCGCATTGTATATGCACTTGTCTCCATTACATTTTTTGAATTGTGAGTGGAGGACAATAAAGTTTAAAGGCATAGCTGGACGACTGAAATTATTTAAATCTCTTTATTAAAAGATCTTGTGTCGACTTTCATCTGTTCGCTACCTAAGCAAAAATGGAAAAATAAAGAGCGATTATCGACTCTGCACTTGCCATATAATTTTTGATACATAAATGTGTTTGTTGTATTCGAGGTTATTGCGTTCGCAGAACGCCATCATAAATCTGTTAGGCAAGCGAAATCGAGATTTTTGCGGTGGACTTCCAAATAGCCTCGCCTCTTGAAAGAACGAGTGGTCCTGGGTACGAGTGCTGCAGTACACATGACTTCCTTCGACTTGTAGGTCGGAGTAGCGGTCTCCAGAAAACTGTATCGAACTACCTTAAATAACCAGCCGTCCATTTTAGTTCTTACGTCTTTAGAATATTTAGTTATGCTGTCATTTGTTTGCTAGCTCGAAAAAAAATAGGGCTATACTTTCTTTGTCTTTGTTGCAAGATAAGTAGTAGTCGCTTAAGTTTGGTTTCTTGCGGCCTCTAAAATTAACCTTATCGTGTTTCGTATTAACATGATAGCTCTCAGAGCCCTTTGATTCGTTTTTTGTACAAACTAAAACAGAAAACGACTTCCGTTTTCTCGTACGTTTGTTTGTTTTATGTAGAAAGTAAAACGAAAAACGAAGATCAGTTTTTCATTGATGTTTTCGTTTGCTTATAGTCAGAGAGTGCGGGAGAAAAGGGAACGGGAGTGTAAGCATTTGTGACCAGTGTGGGGAAAAGCTAAAGGGGAGGCCAGTGGATTTCTTGGCGGGAATTTTGGAACGTGGCGAAGCGAAGACGCTTCGCATCTAACCAAGGATTAGCCAAATTAGCACTTTGATAAGCATTCCAAAGAGCAGGAAGGTAGCCGGTCCATCCTGTTTAGTTCCCGCTAACATGGATTTGTAGACTAAACTTTCATCCTCTGGCGCAAGCAACACGGGTTTAATTTTAACGAAGAGGACTGGGTAACAGCAGATCGAATATCAGCAGTGTTTAGGGTGAGTAAACCATTTTAATCATAGATACATGCATTGTCACAGCATCTCCAAGAAATCTGAGAAATGTTGTTGATGCCCGGTTACCGAGGGTCTGGATGGGGATTTTCAAATGTCAGTTGTTAGTTAAAATTTAGGCCATTTGTCAGTAAGTTTGTGTCATTTGTCAGTTGTTAGTTAAGTGACTGTTAATAACTAAGACCTTAAATCGAACTGTTTTTGGTCGATTATAGTTAAAAATACATATAATTAAATATCAAATATTTGTTATCACAAAGTATTCAAAAAATACTCTTGTCCTAAAATTTATTCGATCTCTATTTTGTCAGCATGGTACATGGCGAACAAAGCAAACAAAACGCTTATTTTTCAGCATGAGAGGACGCAAAGATGCGGCTTCTACTGATTTAATCTTATTAAATAAATTATGCCATACAACCGAAAGTGTACCAGCAATATTTATTTGTGTCATCCCTAGTGTCATTTGGATCAATTTTCCTTTAGCGGCAGAATAAATCTATTTTCGCCAATGCGCTTCAATGCGCTGTAATGTCGTTAATGTCGCACGCACCATTTCTCTATTAAGCTGACCTAATTGTTTTCAAGATTTCATTATTTCAAATTCTAAAATGATTATCTTGCCGCTCAGTTTGAAAGAAAATACCGCGGAATTCAAAGGAAACATATGACGTATGGACAAGAAGTCACTGAATTTCTCCGATCTGAGACAATTTCCTTTAAAGCAAGAACGATATACTTGATTGAAACACAAATGCACTGTTTTAAATTTGTCGTCGGCGAAAAAGGGTAACTTTTTCTTCCTCTCGTTATCCGATCATAACAATATAAACGCATGAATTCAGAGGTGTTTGCAGATCGTGAATCATTCGCATTCAATCATTTTGGGGATAACAGGTAAATCCATTGTTTTCGATTAGCTTAATGCGTTGTCTGCAATTTGCTTCAAAGAATCAATCTTGTAATTTAACTTTCACTATCAAAATTACTGAAGTAGCCTTGTAGTAAATTCTGGCCGTTTCTTCGAGTAAAGTTGTGTGGCAGGAAGGTTTGATTGGACGCATTTTCATGGACGCGCCTGTTCGCGGACAACCCCGCGTACTCTTGCGCCTGCTTTAATTGGAACCCACCCTTAGAGATAATAGATTTCAAACACCATTAACGTCAAAATTCGAAGATGCGCAAAGTGTTTGTTTTCACTGTGTTTTCAGACCGACAACTGAAACAGTTTATCGTGTCATTGATATTCAGTAACATTTAGAAAAAGCGACTGAAAGACTTGTTTTCATCTGAATAGCGCTATTACCCCGATGCCAAAACATTGTTTACAGGGCAATAGCCCATCTCACCAATAGCATGAACTGAACCACCTTCTAATGAACTTAAGAGCCTTGGGATCATGGGAAATAAAGTCTTGCATAATTTTGGCAAAATTAAACGCTTAGAAACGATCGATTTGTCTATAGTTGATAGTACGACGGACTGGATTTCAGAAGCCTCTATTGTGTATAGTAGCCAAACAAAAGGAATTTGGAATGAAATGTACACATAAAATTCTGGAACTAGATAGATTCAAGCAGTGTTTGTTAAGAGAAAAAAATTGATATATTTTCAATTTTGGGGGAATATTCAACCTTTGGGAGGGGGGGGGGGAGGGGGGGGGGGGGGGGGGGGGCTAAAGTGGCGTCGAAACAGAGAAACAGAAGAACAGAAGGAAGTTGAATTAAATCCGGCTACTACATAGGACATCCACCACTGTTTGTGTTGATCAAATGTGACGCAATATATCGTTCACAGTATTTGCAGTTTCGTTGATTTATCTTTTGAGCCCGTTGCTAGGGTAAAATCAGTTTGCTCTTGCTCAGCAAATTTTTCCTTAAATTTGACCAAATTTGAACAGCAACCTTTAAATAAATATGTGGTTCGGGTTGTGACGTCATCAGGAACTAGGGTGACCTTTATTTATTGGTTGTGATCGAAACGTGATCATGTTCCAAACGACTAAATTCGAGACAAAAGAAAGAATTCGTCACTGTTTATCGACTATAAAAAAAATACTGAGCTTTTGCTGAGGATGAAATGAAAGAAATTAAGAAATCTTAAAATACAGCTAAATTTTCTCAGTTACTGCATAGTTAATAAAGTGCAATGGTTATGAAACCTGAGAAATGTCTTTGTTCGATGTTTTTGTTATCGTTTTTCGGCCTTGACCGTGCACAACACAATAGATGTTGAACTTTCGTTTGAGCAACTGTCCAATAGAAAGGGTGCTATTAAGTTATTCAGTCATAGCGTGTGATCAAAAAACAAAAGATGTGCACGGTCAAGTACGGTTCAACATAAATTGTAGCTCCTTTGTTATCGCCATTGAAGTCTGCAGGGTTTCATAACCAGTCCCTCGATCAACTATGGTTACTGTTTTCTGTTCAGTTCAAAGATTCAAACGACCTCTGATTTGCATCCTCGCTTTTAAAAAGTCTGTAAAATGAGTGAAAAAGGCTTGTTTTGTTTCGCACATGGACGCTCAACTGCACGGCCAAAAATTTTAAAATGCTATATCTCCAAAGCAATGTTGCTGATATGAAGAACCTGTTGATAGATATGCCGTGCTGAATAAGCTGTTTAGATCAGAAAAGGCAACGTTCATACATGCATTCACACACACACACACACACACACACACACACACATACCCACCTAAGGTGGTTTGTGGGGACCGGTCCTAGAACCGAAGTTATGGGGACCACCCGAAATACTTATGCTACTGGGTCACTCTTGTGTCTGCTTGTACACTAGGCACTAACCATTCAAATTTTACTGTAATATCGGGGACAACGCCATTTTTAAAATTTGGTCTTATAAACACACTGGTTTACGAGGACCAAAAAAACCAACCTCTCAGGTTGGTTCCATACCAACATTGCGAAGACCAACCGGTCATACAACACGTTTCCAATAGAAAACCCAAACCGTTCCCTTATTTTGTCAAACTAACCACATGATGTGCTACATGAGCCTGCTAGGCTGTGTTACCTATCCAGGCAATGTGTTTACACACCTACTTTACGAGGACCAGACCTTCAATTTACGTGGAATATCTAAATCATGCATGTCTTCTTAACCTGTAAACAGTTGTTCTAGTTGGGACCCCGTTCACAGCCCGTTTAATGTCTTCCCAAAAAGCGCACGAACTGAGGCAGCGCAAACAAGGGTTGTGATAGACCTTGGAATGTGTGACGCAAACTCACAACACAAGACATCTGGTAGCATTTCCATACATTACTAGCATTTCCATCCATCACTGGAGTACAGCGATACTGATCATACCTTGTGCAATCAGTAACGCAATTAGTTAATGTTACTTCGGAAGCAAATTTTGTTTCCGTGATTCGTGATTTACCTTCTATCTTCTGCATGAAGACTCCCTTTTTTATCCCGCTAGTGTATAGTATACACTCGATGTATTAGTCATTGTGCTCAGGACAGAGTCTAATGTCAGAACATTGTGAAGGCCTCGTGTGCCACACAGACATTGAGAGGATATTAGATTTCTGACATGTTCCCTTTAAGCCTAAGAAAACAGGCGATCTTCGCCGCGCTACTACTGGCTCACCGGTCCCCGCGAAAATAAAATTTATTTATATCGATGCAAGTGCCCTTTTAAGATATAAAGGCCAACTATTAAGCATGAGCTTTGCTTTAATTCTCAGTAGTTTGCCGAGGAACGAGAAACCCAGAAAATAGAAAACTGTGTTGGATAAATGTGACCACGTTTGTGGCAGGTTTAGTGAAATCAATTGAGTGAAATCAATGCGTTGCTAAGCTCTTGAATAAAAATGGCGCGAAAACAATCGGCCATTATGATAATAAAACAACTGAATAAGAAGCAATAATTCGTTGGCTGGTGAAAAAGGGAAGGAGGAGGGGAAGATGGAATAGTTTGGAGGCCGTAGTCTGAAGTGTCAGACTTCCCCCTGTGGGGGTAGCTAAGGGTGAGAAAGCGTCTAACACTTCAGACAAGGAAACCGTGCATATATCCGAGCTTGGAACAGCCCTCTAACTTCATTGGTTAAATTTAATTGTACTCATCGCAACGGGTACAATGAAACCCCAATTGATTATCAAGTGGACAGCATGCCTCGACGTAAATGACTTTATGTTTAATTTGTCCATAATGTCTGCTTTTATATCGACGCAAGTGCCTTCTTAGGATATTAAGTATAGAAAACTGTGTTAGATAAATGTGGCCACGTTTGTGGCCGGTTGAATGAAATTGGTGAGCTAAAATTCACAACAGCGCTAAACTCAAGCTTTTGAATAAAAATGGGGCGACAAAAATCCGCCACAAGCCACACCAATGTGGCTGAAGCCCCTAAAAAGAGCGGCAAACTTGAGCTCGTGTTTAAATCGGAATGCTAAAACGATTTCATACAATGTAAATCAACATTTAGACAATAATAAATCACAGCCTGTGTCTGTACAGTCATTGAAATTATAATCCGGTTATAAAAACAGCAATATAACAACCCTCGTCTGACTGCACGCACCAAATAACATAACATGGTATATACAAAATAAATACAGTCAAACCTCTATTAAGCGGTCACCCTCGGGAAATAGTCAACTGGCCGCTTTATAGAGGTCTTCTAAAAGTAAGCGTGTACTGTGGCAAAAAAGGAACTAGAATGCAAAGTTATTGCATGTAATTGCGTATTCAAGGAAGTAATAATGTTGAAGCGTCTGTTGTCATCAGTTTACCCATCACATTCAACATCAAACTTATGACTGACATAAAAATCAGTTTGGTTGTCTGGAGGTACTTCGCTTATCGTTGTGTCAAAATGCCTATTGAGAAGTCCAAGCGGTGACCGCATCCGTTTAATTGAGAGCGACCGCTTAACAGAGGATTGACTGCAAGCAGAAGTCCGATGTCTGACTTCCTTGACAGGCACCAAATAACTTAAAATAATATACTACAAGGCTACCGTAGTGGGGAAAATTACAAAATAATTTTAGAAACGGCTAAAATAACAAGTTGAATAGGTGTTGATACCCGCCAAGTAGCAGCCCGTTGTCTGACCTAGTAAAAAAAAAAACGAACAAAAGGTAATACAGTCATGATCAACTCTCTCTATTAAAGACGGACACCGTCGGGACCGGCCCCAACTGTCCGTCTTAAAGAGGTGTCCGGCTTTTAGAGAGTCGAGGTAACGTGATACCAGTAATTCTGAGACAATAAAGCTGAATCTATGCCCAATAAATACAGAGAAATCGACGATCTTAGGTAATGGGGCGCCATTTTTAAATAATGTCATCAGTTATGAACTGTGGCACTATATATAGGGCCAATATTAATTTAGAGAAATTATAATTGCTTTTATAATATTCTAAGCCTGGCATGGATTAGTAGAGCTTCGCTGGCTATAGACTGCTGGTAGTTCCTCGCTGGATTGTCGAGCGAGCGAGCTAGCGAGCGAAAAGTAATGCGAAGCGAGGGATCTGGGGAAGAGGAGGGAAGGGAACAGAACCAAGAAATTCCATTCCTTGATGTCTCTATCAAACGCTATGACAATTACTTTTATATTCATCTGCCGCAAGAAAACTTTCACTGGACTTTGTACTAAATGGGACTCATTATTCACACCTCGAAAGTACAAGATTAACCTCATCCGAACACTCACTTATCGCTGTCTCCGCATCTGTTCCTCACCCCCTTTGTTGCAGTCTGCCCTGGATGATCTGAAGAATCTTTTGTCACGCAATGGCTACCCCGGGGTATTATTACTTAAAACTAAACTGAAGGAGACCGCAAACGATAATGCTGCTAATGATACGTAGGATCTACGAGAGACCTAACCAGCCCGAAAAAATGAATGAACAGAAACAATGAACTGCAAGGCTGATCTGACCACGTAAAAAAGTAAAACAAGCTGATCTGGTCAGATCAGCCTTGCATTTCATTGTTTTTATTATTACTTACAACATAAACGATCCTGTCACTACGGTACTCAAAAGAGATGTTGTTTTGTCATGTTGCATGTTTATAACCGCAGTGACTGCTTGTACCGTATTTTCTCAATTAAACGCCTCCGGCGTTTATTTCAAACTTGGCCATTCTTTGAATCAGCAGTTTTTTCTCGCCCGCCATTTTTAAAGAAATGGTTATTATTCGTTTTTCTTGCCAGCCGTGTACCTTGCCCTTAAATCTTAAGTTTATTATACCACAAATAAACGTTTGAGGGGCTTACTTACAACTTCCGGCGTTTATTCGCGGCCCGGCGTTTAATCGAAAAAATACGGTATTTTATTTCTGTTAAAGCTTAGAAGGTCCTGGGGACGAGGTTGGGGCGCACTGTTTCATGGGATTGCGATTCATGACGTCACGATTGATGGCTTCGAAGCGTGCTTGCTCAAGGACGGACGGAGAATCCAAACTACCGCTTTATAATCTGTTTGCATCAGATTAACTACAGATCATCTCAATGAAAATGTATGCCCGTAGATTCTTTTTCGGTGGAAATTTGCAATATCCCAGTGAAGCGATGTTAAATCGGTAAGTATTTATCTATTAACGCATTCAGTCATTTGGCGTTTTACGGGTTAACTTGTCGTATTTTAGCCTTATGCAGAAAGGAGTTCTGTTGATTTTTTTATTGCACAAATTATCATGACCGACTCATTCTGAAGTGTCAGCCTCTTTATCTCTTGCTGTGATACTGTTTTGAAGATATCTCTTCTCTCCCTAGCTGTTTTTCCCCTCGCCGTTCGTTTTTATTGCCAAGCGTTATGGAAACCTTTTTTTTGGATTAAGGTGGCTTAACACAGTTTCACTGAATCATTCATTGTCATTTTAAAACTACTGACGTCTGGGCGCCCAAAATTGGTGAGGCATATGAGGTTAAGCAACAAGCTATATATTTTGATATTTTTGTTGAGCTCTTAGGGTGTTGCCATGGCAACACGGTGGATTGTTTATCAGCCTGCAATATTAATTTTGGTTTCGTTTATTTTCAGAAAATCTAGTTGTTAGATTTTGTCCATCATTTGTCTCCAGTAAACTCAAAAAAAATATTCGCATGTTGACACTGGTCTCATGTAATTTTAACAGAGGGATCTTCCGTAATTTGTGGTTTAATATGTTTGCGTTTTGTAAAAATCTCCTCTGTTAGATTTCAAATTTCTGATGGCAGGTGAGTTCGGTATATTTGGAACTATTATCGTGCCAAATTGCATGAAATTCTAATGAGTGGTTCCGTAGAAAAAAGAATGTGTGCAAATTGTGTTCAGCCACCTTAAGTTAAGCTTATTGTCATAAAGAAGTGTCTGCGAAATTCCTTTTTTTGGTGTGTTTTTCTTCGCGGGATGATTGTGCATAAAAATTGGATCTACAAGGGAAATAGCCCATGTCCGAGTTGATCTTAGTCTCCTTTTCAAACCGGGGCTACTGGTTTTTCTTTCAAGACATACTGCATGCAAATAAACCCAGATCAATGGTTTTGCACTTGGCCTTGGTTTGAAAAGGAGGCTAAGAGTAACTCGGAAATTGGCTATTGATTATTTTTTTTTATGACATTGCCTGTGGTTACAAGGACTGTACGGTACTGTTCAAATGTAAGTTGACACTCAATTATCGCAAGAATCGAGAAGAATGATGGACCGAGTCTCGATACTCGACTCGATTCAATCAAAGCGCGACTTGATTATCGATTGACTCGAAGCACGACTCGATTCTCGATTGTGCAAACGCCATGCGAGTTTCGAGGAAACGATTTATTTCTTGAGGAAGGAACAACAAACGCCGATCTTCGGATAGGGATTTGTTTCTGTATCGAAAGATACATGTACATGTATTTAAGCCGGTGATAAGAGAAAAATCGGTTTTAGTTCAAAGCGAAATGAAAGCGAAAGAAAAATATTCGCCTTGTAATGGGAATTACTGTTGACCCGTCGTGAATATTTACCAGAATCACAGCTTGTCGTATGAATTTGACTGTGGGGGAAAATGCTTGAAAAGTGGCCTGATAAAGAACTTCCTTTCAAAATGTGACGAAAGCGTGACCCGGGGCTTGCTTGACCTTTGCTTGGCGAGTTGTTTTTCACGACATGCAAATTAACGGCATTGTTCGAGTCAAATCCATAAACCTCAAATAATTATTACTGTTTAAAATCTGCACCATTACCGTCTACAACTATGTTCATTTATGTGAATTTTTTTGAAGATGTCCTTAAAATAACAAGAATAATGCCACCAGCAAACTAAACATTTCGCATATGCAAAATGGCGCAAAACATCTTTGACAGCACTACTGCTACACGTAGCTGAGTGATAGGAGCGCAAAAATCCAAACGCAACATGAACATGTACGTTCAGTTTCTTCATTCATTTCTCTTTTCTGAAAATCTAATGCGAGTTTCATTCAAGATTTGTTATTTTGAGGTTTTCAATTTAAATTTATTGTATGTATTTTTAAACTCTGCGCGCATACAAATGTAAACTTCCGATGAATGAATTTTTACGTCCTGCACAACGAGATTCGCGTCCTGCGCTACGCGAATCGCGTAGCGCGCGAAGCTTAAACAGCTTGTACAACTTCTTGTGCGATTCTAATTGTATTTGACGTTAGGAGAACGCCATCCTCATTTCAACCGGATTTGGGTATCCTGTGGTCAATGAGATACCTGTGCATGCCAGGCGTGAAAAATCGATATTTTTTGGTTCGATGGACGGGCGATATTCAAAATCTGTGCCATTTTGAATTATTATGCGTGTGCACCAATTTTAAGCCCAAAAACTGGCCAAAGAAATTGTGGCTCCACCTTTTCAGCTGAAAAATACCTTGTGTGTCCGTAGCATAGATATCTTTGGATTATTCGGTAAGTGCAATCATTTTTCTCAAACTTCATGCGATATTCCTTACAAAGTTCATCGCTTCAACTTGTCAAGCCTTACCAGGAAAGTTTTTAGTACCCCAAGAACATGCGGAGAGCCGGACATCGGCATCCCAACTACAACAAACCAAAGACCTTCGCTGCTTTCCTACTTTGAATTGATGTCCTGGAGTTTGCCGAACAAAAGCAAATCAACCGATTACTCTGACCCAAAGTTGTCTGAAAGCAAATCAACCAAGCCATTGTGCTTTGACCCAGAGTGGTCAAATTACCACGCTTTCTTGACTCAAGTACGGTCCATTTGTTTGATTGCTTTCTCGAAAATTCAGCCAAGTGAAAAGCTCATTACACTGTGCAGTTCTTGATCCTCGATGCTCAGTCAAGCGACAAGCTCATTACTTTCTCGATTCTCGCAAGTCTTGATTCTCGACTCGAAAGACTCCAAGCACGGCTCAATCCTCGACTCGAAAGAGACTGTCAACTTACATTTGAACGGTATTGTAATATGTTTACACACTGACAAAAACGTTGTGAGGATCAATACCTGGTTCTAAATTGTAGAGAAACATGTCTATGACTATTTTCATGGTAGTCTGCTCAATGTTGGTCTGTTTTCACCTTCACTTGAAAACATTGAACAATTAGTTAACCTAGATGTATTTTTTTGCATACATGTATGAAATATTATACATTATTATACACCACTTTCATAATAGCGGCTGATTAATTTATTCTTTTATATGTATGTTAATTAGCCTCATTGGCCTCGTTTAAGAGCAAAAATTCTTTTGAATTTTACAGACGCTTGCGCACGCTAGTGAGGCCAGAAAGGCTAATTAACATACCTATAAAAGAATAAATAAATCGGCCGCCATTATGAAAGTGGTGTATACATGAAATATTATAAATGAAATATTGAACATTTTGTATAAAAAGTAAAATACCTTCTTTCAGTGTACGGTCGCTGGATAACAGTAAACACAACCAGATAAATGAGTAGATCCATACGGATAGTTCGCAGTTATTTCTAAGAAAATATTGCTATTTTGTCCACGCGACTTTTGCTGTTGAGTTGAAAAATCTGGAGCAAACTGCAGTGAATTATTCATTAGAAGAAAGGAGGAAAATACCTTTCTCTGTTTTGAATATTAATGTTAACATTCTTCTTTTGAGAGTTCTATTTTTTGATCGCATGTCGAAATGTGTTATCCTCCTGTCACCTGTGCTACTGTGATGCATCTAAGGGCCTGTTGACAAGGGGGGAGGGTGACCCGGGTACCAGGGTCACCCTCCCAGCCGGGCTAAAACATAGCCCGCCTTTATATGGGCAGGCTCTCATATAGGAGTAGCTAATGGTCGTGGGAAGAATATCGTGGGTCGTGGGTAAAAAGTCTTGGGTCATGGGTAAAAATAGTCATGGGTAAAAAGTAGCGGGTCGCGGGTAAAAAGTTGTGGGTCATGGGTTTAAGAAAGAAAAAAATATAAGAAAATTAAATGAAGGAATGAACAAAAGCAATTTTAAACATTAAGCATCTTTTGAGAGACAAACAACATTGTACACTGTATTCCATTTTTTTTTTATTCGAGTAAATGCTGGATTTTCTATCTAATTACAGTACCTCTCAAAAGTAAGTTACCGTCGTCGCGCGCTACGCGATTCGCGTCCTGCGCTACGCGAATCGCGTAGCGCGCGAAGCTTAAACAGCTTGTACAACTTCTTGCGCGATTCCAATTTAAAAATATCTGATTTCCTGGGCAGGAGATGAAGATGCGACCAAGTGAACCACCGATCGCGCTAAGCGCATGCAAGACGACCAAACTTTGGTTCGATAGACGCTGTTTGCTGAACTCTGTATATTTTAAAACAGATCGCGAACACAGCGAACAATTATCCATTGCAAAGTTTATCACGAACTTTGCTTCCATTTGCTTGGTTTAAGCATCTTTTTACGGCTTTTTCTTGCCGTTGCCAAGCACGTGATAAATATCTTCCCCGGTCAAATTTCACGTCGCGTAAACAAGTCTTTGGAAACATTTTGCCGACTCAGGAAATAATTGCGCTGGATGATCTTCCATAATAAAACAGCTAGTTTTTCTCTCCCAGAAATATCATCGAGCATCTGTTTGGCCAAACACGAGCGAGATTCAAGCCAGACAACAGTCCCGCTCTTAACGAGCAAGAATCAAGCGACAAATGTTTTTCTCACTTTTAGACGGAGATCACGTGGATGGATCGATGAAACGCTCGCGAAACCAAATGCGGCTTATGTTTATTCCCAGCCCGAAGACATTCCAAACTTTCTGTGATGTTTTAACGTGGTGGGATACTTGGAAATGAAGAAAGAAAACAGAGAATTTGTAGAAGTTTATATAAATACTTGTGACTTTCGCTTGTGCCAGCGTGTTTTCAGGTTTCAAATTACCGTTTTGACATATGCAAATTCAGTGCACTTTTACCACTTTTCCCAAGGGACCGCCAAGCACTTTTTTACCGACAACTACAACAAACTTCAAAAGGTTTAATTTTTATTTTGCTACCAAACTTTCCCTACCGTCTTTAATTTCGATTATAATTTTTAGTTCCATTCAAGATTTATTTTTTTTAATAAGTAAACATGAAGTGCAGAAATAATTTTACACATGAATTTTGCGTGACTACTGCATTTGGGACTCTGGGCCGCTTGTTTACATTCCGCGAGCAAGCAGCAACAAAAGAATGAATGTTTTGCAGTCTGATAAAAGAAATCACGTTTATCATTCCCTGGCCTTGAAGTCAAAACCTTGCTCGATTCAAATCAATGGTAAAACGAGCGTGACTAGTACTATTACTTTGTCTTCTCGCGAACTGCTGGCGTAGTCTGTCATTCAGCCATTCACCGCGAGCCGTTCAAACTATTTTGCCGTTCGATAATGATTGTATCAGCAAAAGCGACTCTTCGCAGACTGTTTATAATTATGGATTATTGGACGAAACTTTGCTCCGCTTACAACGGGATGTTAGATTTATACCATGGAAATAGTAAGTGAAGGTTGCCGACTTGCCGTCACTGCATTAATGCCAAAAGCTAAGCAAACGAAAAGCGCTAAAAGAGTTGCGTTTCCTGAATCTCGAAGAAATTATAGCGTAGCGCTTGTATCAAACGAAAAACTTCAAAACACATTTGCAATCGATAACTTTACGGTTAAATGTCGCTCGCAAACAAAAAAAACGCCATTTGATTCACATGTTTAGTTTAGAATCTAGTCGCTGTAATAAACAAAAACAACAAACACAATTGTTTTGTTTGTGGTGAACTAAAAGGAAAAATACCTTGCTCGTGAAATACTCGGCCATCCAAACCACAATGTCTGTCGATGACAAATACATAGTAATTTCGCATAACGTGTCGCTTGCGCAAAAATTAACGAAAACTACAAGTACAAACACTTCCGAAACCGATCTGTTCAATCAATCAATAAACTTTATTTAAATGTCAAAAACCGCCTAGCCAGGGAGAAATCTCCCTTACTAATATGGGGACATTCTAAAAATTAAATTAAAATAAATAAATAATTACTAGTAATAATTAAAAAGCTATGTACATTAGGATATCTATTTACAATAAAATTACAATTTAAACCTGAAAAGCAATAAAATAGTAAAATTTCTTTAAAATTATTACTATATTTTAAGAAGAGCACAGGCCGCAACCTCTGCACCCATCGTCAATCATCGTCAATTAAAACTTAGCCATTTAATTCGCATGATTTGTTGAGGACAGACTGAAACATTTCCGTCGAGGAAAACACGAAACGCATCGAGTCCCGAGATACTTTTTGCCTTGTTTTCCTGACAACCATCCAGTTGCAGTTAGATGCCGACCTTTGCGCGAAATTGATCGGTTTCACGCAAGATAAACTTTTCGTACAGTGTAATTATTGCCGCTTCGGTGACTCTCGCGCTACGCGATTCGCGTCCTGCGCTACGCGAATCGCGTAGCGCAGGACGCGAATCGCGTAGCGCGCGAAACGCTACGCGACAGGTAACTTACTTTTGAGAGGTACTGTATTATGTTTTGTTTTTCATAGTTAAACAACGACCTCTTTGGCAAGTTGCCTACGAAATATTTCTTATTCAATACTTAATGATAATAAATTATTCTCTCTTTGTCATGTAATCAAGAATAATGACATGTCGAAATTTAGAGCAAAATGAACCACACTGTAAGTTACAGGAATTATAGCTGCTTGTGTGTGCATCACATTTATCTGCCTGTTTTGCTGTATTTTTCTTTATTTTTTCTTTATACATGTATATATATTTTTTTTGCTGTAAACCTTTTGCATTACCATTGGCATGCAACTAAATAAATAAATAAATAAATGAAAATATTGTATTCCACGATGAGAGACGATTTGGATACCAATTGAGTGTGATATTTTTAACTTTCTTAGATAGGATAGCCAAAAAAACAGGAAAGAAAAAGCCAACGCAGTGGCCTTTAATTCTTGGTATTAGAATTTGAGACATGTTTTTTGATTTGCCGTATGTACATGTACATTGTTATATTAGCACATCACGGCGTACTCATAGCCAGGAGCAGACTCAGAGCTGACTCTCTTGACAATCTTAGGAGAAAACATTTTTTGCTCTAATGTAAAATAATTTAGTGGAGTGGATAGGAGTAGTGTATTTTATTAATACTCCAGTACTCCAATAGGGGCCTCTTCGTATTTTTAAAACATTCCTGTCAAAAACAGGCTTATTTAATTGTCAAAAATTGATTTTATTTGTTGGAAATTTGCAGATGGGGAGGAATTATTTAGACAATATCACTTCACTGTACTTTTAGAAAACTGACCGATTTCCCCCATTTCTTGTTTCCTGGTTTCCGATTAATTTTCACAGATTTTTTTACACCTACAGTGCAGCTCAGATATAAGCGAACCAAAATGTCAGATAAATGCGCGCACATGCATCTGTGGATTGCGTCGCACGAAATGCGCACATTCAGCAAGCTCATTAGTATGTATGAGCCAGATCATTGATTTCCTATTGTTGGTATTTCATTGTTATTTTGAATGGCCTGACAGGTAGCTTTGGGATGAATTTAGTAAAAGATTACATTGCTCTTGATTCTTTATCGGTCCTTTTGTGGACGAAAACTGTTTTGTGACGGTACTGGCGCTAGTAAATAAATAATACGGGCCTCGACTCCTTGAACTGAGATATAAATTCCTGTAAACTTATTTTCTTACCTGATGCTTACTCGGGTCCGGTTTTATGAAAAGCGGCTGAAAATCAAGCCCTAACGCTTAAAGGGGCTATGTCGTGAGGTTTCCCCTAATTTTAGTAACTTTAATTAACACTTTTATCTGTCAAAATTCTTTTGTTCGCTGATATGAAACAGGACTCAAAATGGAGCCAGTGCTCACATACACAAGAGTTATTGCTTGTTTTGATTTAAGTCCAACAATTTCATCACTCTTTCCTCAAGCGAAACAAAATCAGAATAGTGTTAGGTTTGTCTGTGGCGGTAAAGAAGTACAAAACGAAGAATGTTAATATGCTGAAGTGTACTATATTTAGCCAACAGAGGAGAAGAACCTTCGTCCATGACATTCCATGGTCAACTGATTTCTATCGCTGCCCATACATATTGAGATATTAAGCCATATGATTTCAGAATCAGAAAAATAACTGGGCCAAAATCAAGATAAATAGATTACATGTATTTACATTATGTGAAAAATCTGAGACCATTTTGTGAACACAGCACTACAGGATTGAATGGATTCGACGATGATGGCGTAAACTTGAAAAACAGCCACTGGACGTTTTTCAAGATTGTAGCTTGCGTGACACCTCATGACATAGCCCCTTTAATGCTCTTTTCTACTGTGATGATACATAAAACAGGTAAAACAATCAAAATTTGTGAACTTTCGTTTGCAAAAAAATAACTCAATAGTAATCGGCGCATCATAGAATTTGATTCATTTAATTTGCCTTTAAAGACACAGTATTTTACCGTTTAGATCACTTCTTTGCGCTTAATAGAACTGGAAAAATCACTTTTTAATGTTTGTTGTGACAGTCAAATTGGTGCCTGTTTAGTAATTTAGATGAAAACAGAACTTTGTGAATTTTTGCTTGTAAAGAAATACCGGTAGCTCAACACACAACATTCAGAAAACATTTTGCCATGGCGAACAGCAGAACTTTAGGAATTTTCGCTTGCAAAGAAATAATTATGTCAATTATAATCGGCGCATCATTTCGCTTAAGAAGACACAGTATTTTGCCATTTGAATCATTTCTTTGCACCTTGTAAAACCCGAGTTGTAATTTTGTCATGCTTGTCATGATGGGTGCAAATTGACACATGATGCAAATTTAATAGTGCCTGAAAAAAGTAAACAAGCAGAACTTTATGAATGTTTTTGCTTGTAAAGGAATATGTCAATATTAATCGGCGCATCATAGAAACTTAAAGAAAACATTTCGCATTTTAAGTTACAGTAGTTTGACGTTTGAATCAGTTCTTTGTGCCTTTTAAAACCAAAGATATCACTTTTTCATGCTTGACTGTGATGGCACGTACTTTTGATGCTTTGAAAAATAGCCAACGAAACAGAACTTTATAAACATTCGATTGCAAAGAAATAGCTCAATAATAATTGGCCTACCAAACAGAACTTTGTGAATTTTCGTGTGCATTCAAAAATTCATTAATAATTCATGAGCATATCAGCCAATCACATGACACAAATCGATCACGTGTATGAGCCTTTATACCTGGTAATCTACGGTCATTATGAAAAGCCTGGCGGCGGCTTTGATTTCAGTCACAGGGGAGTTCGTAGCTGAATGGGCAAACAATGCAATTATTGCTGAATTTTTAATGAGAATGATTTTAAAATGACTGTGATATTTATATTAAGATCACACGTAATCTTTATATAAAGATTACTGATATGGGTAGTAATTGTTCAGGATTCTTAGTGCAACAAATGGTGACTTTAATATTTTTGTGCAGTATTGTTTTACTAAATCTGGTCTTTCGCCATTCTATTTGGAATCTTCTCAACAAAATAAACAAACAGTTTAACAAGTGAGCCGTTATTTGAATGACACCAGTGCCCTCATGTAAATTGCCAGGTAAGCGACTGGTTCGCAGATGCAAGCTGCTTATTTCTACTCGTTCTCTACCTCTGAAAAAAAATTGTCAGCCGTTTTATCTACCGTACCTGACAACTTTAGTATAGCATTTTTCAGTAGATGTTTTCCCTCAGAACTATAAAATACCAAAACTTTCGACAGGAGCCGGGAAGCAATGGTCACTTCGTTGAAGACGTGGCACATGTGTTGTATGCTAATTAGTCTAGTCTACTTGTTTTTCTCGTATGCTAATTTCCTTTTTGCACAAAAGCGCAATTGTTTTAATTCCGAAGGGACACGCTTTTGAAAGAATGTTTTTGAAGCCATTCAAAAAACTCGAATCACGTATATTATCAGGTGTAAAAACTCTCGGCTTCGCCTCGAGTTTTTAAACCTGATAATACACTACTGCTCATTTTTTAAACTGTATACTTAAAGAAATACCCGTAGGTCAATAAGAAATTTCTTATTGACCTATTTCTAAAACTTTGAGAAAACATTTTGCTTTTGGATTTTTCCATTTCAATCACTTCTTTGTGCCTTACAGAACCGAAGAAATTACTTTTCTATGCTTGCCCGGTGCAGTACATTGTATTTATGAATTGAGCAAGAATGAAATATATATTTTTTAATCTTGTGCTTGTCGGCGGCCACTCTGTTCCCGTTACTAGATTGAAGGGAGCATGATCACTTCAGGACGTTAGCGTGAAAATCTTCTACGAGACAGATTTTTTTCAAACTTATGCTATGGTCTGATAATGAGTTACTGATGTCAGAAATGCAAAAAAAATTTGGGGGTCTCCAAATTGATTTAAGAGATATAGTGTATAAATATACCCTGTTTTTGAAAAGTTAGTCCTCGTAACATGACATGCATGGTGTCCATGGCTTTTAGTTAAAAAATATCAAAGATAAATCGCTGGGAGAAACTATATATATATTATATTCAAATGTTATCTATATAATTTTGCAGTGTTTTTATTTTTTTTGCAGTGGAATTTACCAGAATAATAATCTTAAACAGTGCCTTTTGTCCTTATTAACCGTAAAGAGTGATACTTTGTAGTTATTAATCGTGAAACCATGTCAGTTACAGTTACTAATCTTAAAATTCCAGATTAATGACTATGTTTGGCACACGTTTACAGTTAATTATCGCGTAATACACGAATATTAACTGTGTCTGACAGACATTTACAGTTATTAATCATGAGTTGCCCATTTCCACGGACAAGATACCGGTAACTCGAAAGCAAATTTAACTTGACCATCCGCCATTACAAAAAAGAAAACTAACGTAAAGTCTACCTTCCACAGAGCTTGTTATACCGTAAATATTTCACAGCCGGATTATTCAGGGGTCAAAATTTCTATTGAGCTTGACTTCTATTCAATTTAATTTGTTCGCGAACGATATATTCCTGGTCTTTCTTTTCAACAAAGAACAACACGAGCATCGCCATTAAACATAAAAGCACGAATGTGTGAAGCATTTATACATGTAAAATTAAAACACCTCTATTTAAGTCTTGTTTTTTTTTTAAGAAAACAAAGTGAGAGATCTCTTAATTGCTTTTCGAAACTAAAATTCATTTGACCCGGAGAAGTAGAAAATTGCTTTTGACAACAATAAATTGAACGTATCACGAAATCAACACGGCAAAATACCTTCTGTG
The DNA here is from genome assembly GCA_022457155.1 of Cladopsammia gracilis. Lineage (NCBI taxonomy): Eukaryota > Metazoa > Cnidaria > Anthozoa > Scleractinia > Dendrophylliidae > Cladopsammia > Cladopsammia gracilis. The sequence continues at coordinate 740,302 of JAJGOT010000402.1, read as the reverse complement.
GGAAGATTCGCTCGCAGTCAAAATTAGTGGTGTAACGTAAAGGGTGATTTTGAAAAGTCTAACTTATCGGAAAGGCTTTCATTCTTTGGCAGTGGAGAGCTGATAACAAGACATGCTTACAAAATTTAGTTCAACTAGCATCAAAAAATATTTTGTAACTCCAAAGGAAAATCGGCTGAAAATCCGCCTGTATGGGATATGAATTTTAAATGATTATTTTGGTTTAAAACTCAAAATGCATCTAATGATAACCAAATCCTTTTAGTTGATTCATTTTCATTCACGATCGAAACACTTTGTACTTATTATAAAATCGTAAAGACTGATAGTTTGCAGTTATTAATCGTGAAGAGCATCACTTGCAATTAATAACTATGAAAAACATTTCAAGGCGCTTGAAAAGAAAGAACTTTGTTTGAAAGCGAGTTAGCGGGACATTATTCGTTCAACACTCTTCCGGACTTCGGAATGAAACTCTAACTTACAAAAAAAAATGCTCTTATCTATAAGTGTTTACAAGTGAATTTCAGATAAGCTTACTCATTCACGGCACATATGATAAATTGAAATCTTCAAACACCATAAAATTGTACATCGTCGAATTTCGCAGAATAAGCATCATCACGGGGGAAAAACACATCACAGCCAGAAAAGCAGTTAAATGTTTTGCGAAACAAAACTTAACATGAACGGTATAATTTGTTGTTATGATGTAACTTGCTTACAAGGTTTATAAAATTTCGAGCGAAAAATTGAAATGTGAGAACACCGCCATTCCATTATGCAAATTAAGATCGCTCAGACAAAATGTGACCCTCCACGGGAAAACAGTGAATAAGGTGAACGCACGCACACGGCACGCTCGCACGTTAAAACAAAAGAAGCGTGCCTCAACACGATAGCTGCGTGTAAGTCACCTTTCTCATTAGCGTCAGACCCATTGTTTTCCGTTGCACGCTAAAGACAAAGGAGCGTGTTAAGATCTTTGCGTGCAATTTTGCACGTATTAACACGATGACCGTGTCAACTTCGATTGCACTCGGTTCAAGAAGTGAGATAGTTTTAGCCTGGTTTCCATAATGTGCCATGTCCGTGCATCTGGCCCTAGTATTTCTTACTTCCGCAAAGTACTCAACTGATAACAGTAATTTGGAAAAAGGGGGCAAAAGTGTTCGACTTAAACAGTTCTTCTGAGGCTAAGAATATTGTACAGTGTATCTATCTGTCGTAAACACTGCGAAATTCGAATTTCAGTTCGAGTTCGAAGTTAAAATTCGAGTTTGTATGCGGGATGCGTACCGCAAAGGAAACAGATTGTTTCGTTTGTTCAAAATAAAGCTATTTTACAGGCAATTTTTCCTCGTAAACTAAAACTTTTTTAAATGCTGTTATTATTTGGAATTTGTTAGAACGAATACTGTGATTGTATTATTGCATTTAGCCATCGCATTTAGCGAATTTCGACAGACGCCATTTTGTTTACTGTTGCCCGACGTGTCACGTGCAAATTTCTTAAGCTCATGTTTTATTTAGGGGTGGACCATTAGAAATCCTGGGAGGGGGGTCAAAAATTTGTCAGTGTATGAATTTTTTTTTCGGCCTGAGTTTCCTGCAGGATTTTTTTTTCTGGGAGGTGCAAGCCTGCAGGTTTTTTTTTTCTGAGATCTTCTTTATAAATGCGTGCAAGTTCCAATTTTTTTTATACTTGGCCCAATCCATTTTTGTTATTAAACGCTGGACAGTCGATTTAGGTCAGACTGTCGAACCTTTGCATAAAAAATGGAGAGAAATAAGAATTGAATTGGTCGAGCGCCGAAGGCGCGAGCCGCTAGGGGGGTCTGGGGGCATGCCCCACCAGAAAATTTTGAAAACTTGATGCTCTGAAACTCCATTTCTAGTGTTCTGAGACAACAATTTCTGTCAAAAATGTTTGGCAAATTGATGTGGCTTCGCGTCGCTTTGCGTGTTTTTGTGTGGCTCCACATACAAGTACTCGATTTCATTTTATATTTCTTGCTGTTTCTTTAGTTTATCTGGATATCAGAGTTAAGTATACGCAATTTCGTCTTTTTGTATAGTAAGTATTATGAGAATTTGACGAAAATGACAGAACCGGATGTCAAAATCTGGATTTTTCCTATGCCGATCACATTGGTTCGGATTCGGGATTTTCAAGCAAAATCGGGGTAATCTCGACGAAATCGGGACGGTTGGACAATCTGTAAACTAATGTTTTTTAAAAAATACTTGCGTGTAGTAGAGCAGGTTACATATTTTATGATGTTTACATAAACAAGGTTTTGGTTATATTAAGATATTGGTACATGTACCAGATCAGGGGCGGATCTAGGGAAGGGGTGCAGGGGGTACGCACACCCACCCCCCCCCCCCCCTCCCCCACTGAGATGACCTATGCGTTGTTCGCTTTTAATATTTGTTTACGTCACCGATCAGTTACGTCATTCCTTAGAGGTGCACCCCCTCCTAATAAGAAATGCACCCCCTCTAAAGAAAAATCCTGGATCCGCCCCTGCAGATAGACCTTTGAGGCAGGTAATTTTTGATAGCATTTGACTCAACCTGAAGTTGCTTTTTGATGAATTTTACTAACAGAGAGCATGTCATACTCTCATATGTTCCAGTTTAAAATAAATAAATAAATAAATAAACATATGTATATATAGCCAGTTAGCTTGCAGGATTTTATTTTTTTATGGTCAACTGCTTGCAGGAATTTTTTTTGAGACAATTTTCCTTTGCAGGATTTTTTTTTTGGTAATTGTCACCCCCCCTCCCAAGATTTCTAATGGTCCGCCCCTTAGCCTCAAACTCTATTTTTTTGGCTTATTTTGTTCGTCTTCGGTGTTCCTTCTTTGCAAAAAGCTTCGGAATGTCCGACAAACATAGCCAGCACTTTTTAACACAGGTATTTTGACAATTTGAGGTTCAATTTTACAGTTTATGACCACAACGCTCACGTTCGTGCGTTACGTGCTAGATGCGTATTCAAGAACAACAAGTTTTATTTCAAGTATTCTTCGATCGGGGGCGCTCTTGCACCTCTGTTAGAGAAACAAGACTCACTTTTTTAAGTTATTCATTTATCTGCCAAACCGTAAATGCAGTAATAAAAAGAGCAAAACAACTATTCTCCGACCCGGTGATGTAGTCTGGTAAGCAACATGAAAAATAAATCTACGTACCGTGTCACGACTAGCGTGTTAAGAAACAAAGAAATAACCGTGTCAATCTACCGTGTTAAAATACAAAGCTCTACCGTGTTGAACCGTGTTAGCAAAATGCAGACAAAGGCCACAAGCACGTTACTTGAAATCAATTGTTTTAGTTTGCATGTCGCACGATAAGCGTGTTGTGTCAGAAGCGTGCGAAAGTGTCAGTACTGTGCCGTGTGCGTGCGTTCACCTTATTCACTGTTTTCCTGTGGAGGGTCACAAATATTCCCGGCTGGTAAATTTGCGGAGTTTTCGCTTCGTCTTCGCAAAAATACTCTTTCAGATGAGAAATAAAATAATAATATATCGTTTCCTAAAGGACTTTTACTCAAGAAAAAGATCTGTTTTAGTTGAACGTGTTCTGCACGAAGAGGTTTGATGGTCTTCGATGCCCGGCTTCGATGCAAATGGTCTGGAAAAACATCGGGTGTCACGCAACAGGCGAGGAATTTTTCTTCCAGGCTCTGGTGAAACTTCAGTAAAAAGAATGCTTAACAGGTTAAGATTAAACCTCTAAAATAGCAAAGCTATGTTATAGCTTACAGTTCCTTTTTAATAAAAGATCCTTTTCAACCTGTTTAATTTCTTACTAGACCGCAGTGCATGCAGATATGTCGCATTGTGTTATCTGTTTTTAGCGGTTTTTCAGCATAGAAGCGAGGATTTTGTGTTTAAGACTCATCCAGCTAGCCACACAACCTGATAAAACAATATTAAATTGTCCACATTGCTCGTTTCCCCTTACAAAATCACTGATACAAGAAATCTCGGTTTTAGCGGTAAATTGATATTTTTACGCAGGAAAGATAGGATAGCATATTAAAGCGTGACTGACTGACTCATGATTAATAATTGTAAATGTCTGTCAGACACAGTTAATATTCGCACATTACGCGATTATTAACTGTAAACGTGTGCCAAACATAGTTATTAATCTGGAATTTTAAGATTATTAACTGTAACTGACATGGTTTCACGATTAATAACAAAGTATCACTCTTTACGGTTAATAAGGACAAAAGGCGTTGTTTAAGAATATTATTCTGGTAAATTCAACTGCCAATAATAAAAACACTGCAAAATTATATAGACACCTGTTCTAAGTGGGCCTGATTTGTAAATAATTTGAACTGTTTTCAACCTTTAAATGAGTTAACCCTTTAACGAGGGCATTCGGAAAGAACATATAGATGAGATATGAGTGCAATTCGATGTCGCGTGGATAAAAAAAATGAAAATAAAAAATCTAACTTCTACAAGACAGATTGTTTTCTTTTTTTACAAACTGTAGATAATTGGTAAAGAAAGTGATATATGAAGAAAAAAATAGGGGTCACCAACATTCCAAGCGAGTTAAATCAAAGCAAAGATAATGCAACGGCTACCATCCCTTCATGTGAATAGATTTCTTCCTTTGCGCGCACGCTCTGGTGTTGCGACATGAATTGCGTGTGCAGTAAGGTGCGCATAAACAATTGGCACGAATGTCCTTTAATCTCTATAACGGCCGCTTGTTTAGACTGGCAGTGGAGCAATTGTGATTTTTCGAACAAAACATATTCGGTTATTGCGAAGTGAGCGAGATTCATAAAGTTTAGATGATGGCGCTTGTTCACATGTATTCAATGCGAAGCCTGCAGTATCGTTCGCTAAACTAAAAGGTTTGAGCAATAGCATCCTTTTCACAGGTCTATAGCCGCAGTTACACGGAGAACTTTTACCTAGGTAAATTTGATTTACCTAGGTAAAATCAATTTACCTAGGTCCCAAACTTTCGACAAATTACTGAAAGTCCTGAAACAATTTGGAATAATTGCGAGGTAGTTTATTATTTTTTTTTAACTAATGTTTTCCCTGTTGTTGCTGTCTTGGTTGCTTAAAGTTTCTTTTTTGGATTATTTAAACAGGGATTCTGACAGGGTGCGCAGGTGAGGAACTGCACAATTTGGTCAAACCCGCACAATTCCTAAAAATCCGCACAATCCCGCACAATACTGAAATATTTGCTTAAAATTTTAATTAAATCAGGTATTTCTATTGATTACCAAGATTTCAAGAAATGTTTTAGGCTATTTTCTGCCCATTTTCCTTCCAAACAATCGAGAAATCCCTTGCTGTCCTCGAACAGCTCGAGCAGATCGATATAAAAACAACAAGGCGTTCTCTTCGCCGTCCTGGGAACTAGTCTCAGTTTTACTAGCTTTTTAGTTGTCGTTTTCCAGACATTGTGTCATTTTTCTTAGCAGCCTGTTGATATTTTTTGAGTGCTTTTGCTTCCTCTTTCAGTTTAATATGTCGGGAACCGAAGAAGAAACACTGAAGAAATGTACCGTCGCGCCGAAATGAAATGTCACTCTGTCTGAATTACTTTTGCAAAGAACTGATCAAGTTTGCGAATCGATAAACAAACTATTAAAGCGCTGGAACTTCGGATTGATAGGAGAAAATTATTAAGTTCTGATCAGAATACTGGATTTGATTTTTTCAATCAAGTGAAAGACGTTTTCATTCAGGACATGCTATCAAATTACATCTAGTACGCGATTTGCATACATCTCAAGGTTGTGTTTTTGCAGCAAACTTTCGAAGAAATTGTGTGAACCTTTAATGAAAATTATTCACACTACATCAAATGTACGGATTTTTCATAAAGGAACTCGCTCAGATCGGAAACATTTTATTTTGAGGTGGTATTTTGGTTTTACCCGATCTAGTTCATCGTGTCACGCAATATGATTTTGTTGAGACAAATAAACTTTGGTGAAGAAAAACAGCCGCAAATTGGCAATTGCTGGGTGCATTTTGATCCCCAAAGTTAAACGTCTATTTGTATTTTTCATTTATGCAGAATTTCTTCCCTGTCATATTTTTCTGGCCTGGCTACAACACTGGTGATTGAATATTTGGTTGGTCACAGGATTGTGCAATCCCGCACAATTTCCCGCACAATTTGCCCCAAAACTCCCACACAATTTTTGTTTTTTCCCTGCACCCTGTCAGAATCCCTGTTTAAACCTTAATTGCACAAAACAATTTGAAAATTTGCATTTTCACTGGCATGAAAACGACAGTGACGGTGTAGAGCGTGTAGAAAAAAACTCGCTGTCAAAACTCAACATTTCATTGGTTGGTTTACCTGGGAAAACCAATCGACCCTACTATCTAGGTAGGCTTTTACCTAGGAAAAATTCTATTGTTTTCCATGGTGTGACCATTAAAAGGTAAATTTTACCTAGGTAACATTGGTTACACGTAGAAAACCATTTACCTTGGTAAATTCAAATTTAAGTGTGCCGTGTAACAAAGGCGCTATTGTTTACCAGGGCATGCAAATAAAATTTGCAGGTAAATTTTACCTAGGTAAAACGGTTACACGGAGAAAAAACTTTACCTAGGTAAATTCATATTTCAGCATGCCGTGGCTCTTGTTATTTCAAATTTACCTAGGTAAAAGTTGTATCATATAACCACACCTTACATTGTAGCTTGAAATCTCGATGACTCAAGGGGATGCACAATATGTGAGCCAGTGAGTCATCGAGCCATGGCCACGAGCCAGCGGGTCATGCGAGGCATTCGTGTGAGGCACGCGAAAACACAAATACTCGTTCCCAGTCCTGTTGTTCCCCTTCACGGTTCCTACGAGAAAGCGTGCTTTCAGTATATTGAAGAATTTTTTTATCTCCTTGCTTTAATCCGCATTTATCCTTCAACATCGTTCAACCGGCATTTATCGCATCCATTCGTTCGCAGTGGTGAGTGATTTTCATTAATTTTTTAAATGATGACATGTGTGTTAAAAAGTTTTATAAGGAGAACATGTATACATTTGTTTGTCAAGAAACGTTTAAATAAAACATGGTGTTATGCATCAGTCATTTAAAACCCCTGGGAGAGTGAGGGGGTCATGAGTGGGATATAGCGGGAGAAAGCACCTCCTTTTCAATGATTTGGTGCATTCTGGACGATGGGGGGAAACACCCGTTGTCACTTAAAGGAGCAATTTCACCGATTTGAAGTGTCACATTGAAAACCCCCAAAACATGTGTTTCAATGGGAGCATAAAAATAATGGCCTGTTCTGTTGACGATTACCATGCTAATGCATTCAAGCGATTTTTAATTGTCTTTGGCTGCGGATGGTCCTGATGGAAATGGATTGCAACTTGGAAACTCTTGCCAGTTTTTTTCAAGTTCCCTTATGTCAGTTGATTATGGTTTGTTGTCCCTTCAAGGAATCACGGTTTCTTTTGGGTGTTCCAAGAGCATTTCATAAATGAGGAAATGCTCAGTTTCAACCACAAACAGCAAAATCGCTGTGACATGGCCCCTTTTAGATTCAATCTAGCACTCAAGTAAACACGAGCTCAGTGACCCTCATTTTTTATTATCGAATTGTACTCGGCGTGTTGAGATAATTTTTTTTGCAAGTTAAAAAAAAAATAGGGTGCCACCTGAAATTTTACAAGGCCAATGAAAATAGAGGATTTTGAGAGCTGCGTGCTACCTGAAAATTAATAGGCCATTTTAACAGGTTATATTGTTACTTTGGTAACCTGTTATGTAATGAGAGTGATTGAATGCTGACATGAATATAAAATCTGGTGACACCTACTTTTTCTTGTGAGCACATGCAATTTTACTAACGTCCACGTTACAAAACCTCCGATTTCTCAGGGAAAGTAAATGAATTTCACGCTTGCCGTTCCTTTTGCTCTGTCAAGTCAAGAATTGAAGTAGGGTCTCGTCTGTGGGAAATCATGAAACTGTTAATTCGCTAATGACACAATTTTTACCAAAGCAACAGTTTTTTCCACCTTTTCTGTGTACCTGTATTGCGCGTGTGCCGCGTTGCTTTTGTTTTGTTCTTCGCAAGCCGTTATTTAACGTGGCTTGCATGACTCACTGGCTTGCGGTGATACTCATGACTCGAGGAGTAGAGTAGTTTTAGCGGTTTTAAATCTCGATCAGTCAACAAAATATTTGAAAGATTCAAGACGATATTTATATCGGTGGTATTTGCGATTTGAGCAAGATTCGAAATATGATAGCATAAACTATCAGTTATTATCTCGTGCTTACTCTTGCTGGCAGCTTCTTATTCACTAGATTTCTTTTCTTTTACACAACAATACCAAACAAAGCAAACTTATGGCAATAAATAACAAATAAAAATGCGCGTACGACATGCGTGCATTTAGACGCGTCCCGACAATTGCGTATAAACGTACACATGGTTTGCATCTGCATGGTTTTCAGTTTTCCCTTTGGGTCATCCACTCGATTACATGTAGCTCTTACTAGCTTTTTGGATCCTCCAAACTCATGAATTCTGCCTGTTACCTGTCACGAATTCTACCTGTCTTTGGTTTTTCTTTTCTATATTTATTTTTCCTTTTTTGAAAAGATCTTTTTGAAAAAGATCTTTTTTTGAAAAGCCAATGCTACATAACTGAATAAAGAACATCCGTTACATTCTTCGATGGTAAGGTTAACAATTTACACTGTGGAAATTCTGTGCAGTTACAGTATACCACAATGTGGAAGACTAAGCCCAATTTCTAGTCACGCAATGATGTTTTATAACTGAAAAGTCCTGCATGCCATAATGAAAATCTATAATATATTTTGCACGTTTTAATAACTGTTATCCAGATTTACAGCAGAGACGTTTTCTTCCTCCCAATAATAATGTTTGTATTAATTGTCTGAGCAGCTGGGTCACTTTATATATTATGAAGCTTCAGAGAGATGAAACACTCTGTTGGCACAGACTGCAATCACTGTATTTTAGTTTAATCTGTTAGTGTAATAGGCACTACCATGTGTGTATATGAGAATGCTAATGAACATTTGAGTCTGCTCCTGGCTATGAGTATGCCATGATGTTTGAAGACTTAAATCATGTCTCAAAGTCGAACCACTCTCTTTAAGAGTTGGATCAATGGATATAGAACCCGTGAATTGCGTAAGAAATCTTGGTGCTTGGTTTGATTCGACGTTGTCTATGGGAACTCGTATCAACAAAGTATGCAGTTCTGGATTTTATTATCTGCATAACCTGAGAAGGATTAGAAAATACCTGTCACAAGACTGTCTAGTAACTCTTATCCATACGTTTGTCACAAGTCGGTTGGACTATTGTAATAGTCTTATGTATGGCCTCCCATAATGTCAAATTTCAAAATTACGGAGAGTACAGAACGCTGCTGCTCGCTGTTTTGCTCTTGACTTTAGTAAATTCTGCTATATAACTCCTGCACTGCGACAACTTCACTGGCTGTCTGTTGTAAAGCAAATTCAATTCAAGATCCTGCTTCTTACTTTCAAGGCTATTCACGGTCTCTCTCCTCCTTACATCGGTGAACATAAAATTGTCAAACCCAAATCTACCTACAGTCTTCGCTCAAATAACAGTATTCTGCTGCTACCTCCTACACAGAAAATGCCGCCTACACTTGGTGCTCATTCCTTTGCTGCTGCTGCCCCAGCACTTTGGAACAGACTGCCTGCTGATATTAGAAATGTTGCTTCTTTAAATAGTTTTAAGAAATCAATTAAAACTTTTCTTTTCAATGATTCATTGTAAAGCACTTTTGATCACATTTGGAAAGAGCGAGGTAGAAATTCTTAATTTATTATTTATTATTATTATTATTATTATTATTATTATTATTATTATTATTATTATTACCATGAATTAAAGGCCACTGCTGACCCTGGGGTGGCTGTTTACATACAGAAAAGATAGCCTGCCAAGGAGGGTGACCCTGGCAAGCAGACAGGGTGACCCAGGTAGGCGGGTGACCTGTCTGTCATGTAACACTAAAGAAATGTATGAAAAGTTAACCCTCCCAAGGTAGCCCAGCTAGCAGGGTGACCCTGCTACCTGGGTCACACTCCCTCCATGTAAACAGGCCCTAATTTATTCGCCGCCAACTTCACCCGCTTTTGTCACCTGTATTTATACACTTCTCTTATTAGAAAACAATTTGCTTTGTTGATTTTTAGTTCGTAGTTGCTATGCAACTACAAAGTTTAGAGGGGAATTCAAGAGAGCAGTCGCCTGTTCATGTAAACGAAATAGTTTATCCTGAGCCCAACGTCTCTTTGTATTTTTGTCTTCTGGACACAATAATTTGGCTTACTTGAAGTGGATAGCATAGCCAACTTCTGGTGTATGATTTTTTTTATGTGTAAACTTCCAGTTCCGGTGTATGTTTTTTCTGTAAACTTCCGGTGTAGTGCTGTCTCTTGCGATGGAGAATTGGCAATTGGTTGCCGTCGTTGAAAATACAAACTTGCAAAGACAATGCAAGAAAATAACTACGTACGCGGGAAGTTCTCTAAAACATGTAGAAGCTAGCTGGCGTTGAGGTGCGCAGATTATGCGGTGTGTAAAAAAAATTAATTTATTCATCCACATTAATATTATTTCTGTTATTTTTTCCGGGGTGTATCTTTTAAGAACAAGAACTATAGAATACGTTTTTAGCACGAGAAATACAGTATTATTACTGGGACACGCTTTTCGGTTAATTTTTTTTCTGCGTACGTAAAATATAGTCGATGTAGGTAGGGCATTTAGCAGTTAAGCCGAGGAAATAACTATTGTGCGGCAATAGTCACGGTGTTATGTACCGAAATGTTTCCACGAGTGTTAACATCTCTGTATGAGTGAGCGGGAATTCGTTTAACTAACGAGTCAACACCTCTTAATATTACTTGGCCCTCAGGAACAATATATGCACTTGGGATTGATTTCTCGTACAATGAAAAAGAATCTTATCAAAAGAATTTTGAAGAAAAATTGAAATCTATGAAAAATGTATTAAATTTTTGAAGCCAAGAAATTTGACCTTGTACGGCCGAATAACTATTTTAAAATCCCTCGCTCTATCAAAACTTATTTTTACCACAATTGCCGGTAATCTCACAATCTTATTGGTCGATGCGGGTGGTAAATGAGAGTACAGACAACGGTGCTGACGCTAACATCACGCAATGCCTATAAAAGCGCGCGCTTGCAAAAAATAAACCAATCAGATTGCGAGGAAGTTATAGACAACGCTCGCGCTTTCTTGGCAGTCACGTTTTGTAACGAAACTTCGATTTTTCCCCGTATTATTTTTTCAAATATTGTGGTAAAAAACAGATTTCCACCGGTTTTCCGTGGTGTGGACTCTTATTTACCACGATTTACGTCATCACATGGTCAAAATTTGTTGCTGACTCACTCGGCTGCGCCTCGTGAGTCCACAACATTTTGACCATGTGATGACGTAAATCGTGGTAAATAAGAGTCCAGACCACAGAAAACCGGGGTAAATTTGTTAAATATAACACATCAGTACTTAAATTTCCTGCAATCTTCATAGCCTCGGTGAAACAAGCTATTTGTCACTTTGTTTGGAATAACAATCCAAAAATTAAACATAACACGATAATTGGCCCAATATCAAAAGGCGGCCTAAATTGCCTGACTTTGAAATAATAAATAATGCACTTAAAGTAGTCTGGATAAGAAGATTATTTGAAAGCAAAGAAGATGTCAGCTGGAGCCACATTCCTCTAACATTTATACGACACTTAGGAGGTGCATTGTTATTAAAATGCCATTATGATTTAAATTACCTCAATGTAAATATCCCAATTGAATTCTATAAAGATATATTCCTAATCTGGCAGACAATGAATCAGCACACGCCGCAAACCAAAAAACAAATACTAGAAGAAATCATATGAAATAGTAAATATATAAAAATAGAAGGTCTGTCTGTATATTACCAAGAATGGCACATCTTCGATAAAAACAAATTCCTTACACCTAATGAATTCTGCAATAAGTTCCATTTAAAATCTTCAAACTTTCTTAAATATCTCAGATTGTGTAGCACCTTCCCCCGCGAGTGGATTCGTATACTAAAAGAAACCAACCAAATCCCTACTCCGGCTGTTCCAGTAACTGTCGACATAATACCGATAAACAAACTTTCCTGTAAAATAGCGACTGAATTTTAATCAATAAGAAGTTTCAACCTCCAACTGCAGAAAGAAGAATGAATCAAGCTAATTTAGATGACAATGCAATAAAAACTATCTACAAAATCCCTTTTAACGTCACTAAAGATATCAGACTGTCCATATTTCAGTATAAAATTGTACACTATATTCTGCCAACTAACGCAACTCTACTTAGAGATAAAATTAAAGAACAGGATCAATGCCACCTGTGCGAACAAAAACAAACAAACATTAAAACATTTATTTGTATCTTGCTTACATGTCCAAAGCTTCTGGACAAAATTTACACATTGGTGAAATGTCAAAAATGATAACTCCATCGAGCTTAATGGACAAAATATCATCTATGGCTTGACAAAAAATTTTGCTCTACAACTTGGTTTGAACCTCTGTTTAATAATAGCGAAATAATACATTTACACTGCTTCGAGAGAGAATGACCAGTACTTCCTTGAAATCTTCCTTGCCGTTCTTAAAAGTAGATTCAATATAGAAAAGCACAAATCAAAAACGCAAATAAATCTGTAAAACATTATAGTCAAAATATCAACTCCTCCATATGTATATGTATATGTATGTATATATATTTCCTTTGCTAGTCGTTACCTTTCTCACCTTTTCTTTTATGTATTTTAAGACCTCATTTATTTACCTACCATTTATGTATAGTTTAAAAAACGAGCAGTAGTGTATTATCAGGTTTAAAAACTCGAGGCAAAGCCGAGAGTTTTTACACCTGATAATACACCTGCTGCGAGTTTTTTGAACGGCTTCAAAAACATTCTTTCAAAAGCGTGTCCCTTCGGAATTAAAACAATTGCGCTTTTGTGCAAAGAGGAAATTAGCATACGAGAAAAACAAGTAGACTAGACCGATTAGCATACAACACATGTGCCACGTCTTCAACGAAGTGACCATTGCTTCCCGGTTCCTGTCGAAAGTTTTGGGATTTTATAGTTCTGAGGGAAAACATCTACTGAAAAATGCTATACTAAAGTTGTCAGGTACGGTAGGTAAAACGGCTGACAATTTTTTTTCAGAGGTAGAGAACGAGTAGAAATAAGCAGCTTGCATCTGTGAACCAGTCGCTTACCTGGCAATTTACACGAGGGCGTTGGTGTCATTCAAATAACGGCTCACTTATTAAACTGTTGGTTGTTTATTTTGTTGAGAAGATTCCAAATAGAATGGCAAAAGACCAGATTTCGTAAAACAGTACTGCACAAAAATATTGAAGTCACCATTTGTTGCACTAAGAATCCTGAACAATTACTACCCATATCAGTAATCTTTATATAAATATCACGGTCATTTTAAAATCGTTCTCATTAAAAATTCAGCGATAATTGCATTGTTTGCCCATTAAGCCCCGAACTCCCCTGTGACTGAAATCAAAGCCGCCACTAGGCTTTTCATAATGACCGTAGATTACCAGGTATAAAGGCTCATACACGTGATCGATTTGCATCGTATGATTGGCTGATAAATGCTCATGAACTATTAATGAGTTTTTGAAGTAACATTAATTACTTGTTCAGTATTATCCAAAAAAAAATTAACTAACAGCTGGTGCACAAAACCAAATAAAAGAGCTGGTAAGTGCATGTTTATATGCAGATTTTGTTCGGTAGAAACGAAGTGATACGCACTTTATACGAGGTAAATAACTTTCAAACTGTCACGACAGAACATTATTTCTCAGCCTTGTTGGAAAGCAAACATGACTATTGCCTTTTCTTCAAGGACCGCTTTGGTATAATTTATATGGCAACAAAGCAGGGAATTGTTGGCTGATTACTGTGATACTGTAGTATGTGACTGTGGATAGAAGTTATGATGAAGACATTCCGAAGTGCGCTAAATGAGCTAAAAGAAAATTTCTTTGTCGACCTTGCTGCAATTTAAGGCAAAGAATTTTTGTTTTCATGTGTTTTTCGAAAAATTCAACTGACAATCCCCCAATGAAATTGCCAGAATATGTGCCATCTGGCGAACAGAAAAGATAATTTTGAGATTGTTTCTGTTTATTACAATGTAATAAACAAAAATCCACTGTGATGTCCACTGCAGTTTACTCCCAATTTCTCAACTCAACAACAGTAACAGCAAAGACAAAATAGCACTACTTTCTGAGAAACAACTGTGAACTATCCATACGGATGCACTCGTTTTTTGGTTTTTAACAATCAGAACTCATAGAATTAATAAAAAGGCAATGATAAAATGCACCTTGAAGCTTAACTTTTTAGCGGTTTTTGAGTCTAGACCAATGGGATCACTAGTTGTAACAATGAAAAAGTTGACATTCCATTGTGCATTGCCTTTCAGCACTTTCCTTCTTATCCAGATTATTACTTAATGTCAGTGTGACTTAATTTAAACCACAGCTCAGTGTATTGTAGACAAGTTATCTCACTGAAGTCATGTGTGTTATAGTTTATTTTTGTCAGTGTGACATTAAACCAACATTACAAGGACCAGTGTATTGTAGAGAAGTTATCTCACTGAAGTCATGTGTGTTGTAGTTTATTTTTGTCAGTGTGACTGAAACCAACATTACAAGGACCAGTGTATTGTAGACAAGTTATCTCACTGAAGTCATGTGTGTTATAGTTTATTTTTGTCAATGTGACATAAAACCACATTACAAGGACCAGTGTATTGTAGACAAGTTATCTCACTGAAGTCATGTGTGTTATAGTTTATTTTTGTCAGTGTGACAGAAACCATCATTACAAGGACAAGTGTATTGTAGACAAGTTATCTCACTGAAGTCATGTGTGTTGTAGTTTATTTTTGTCAGTGTGACATTAAACCACATTACAAGGACCAGTGTATTGTAGACAAGTTATCTCACTGAAGGCATGTGTGTTATAGTTTATTTTTGTCAGTGTGACATTAAACCAACATACAAGGACCAGTGTATTGTAGACAAGTTATCTCACTGAAGTCATGTGTGTTACAGTTTATCTTTGTCAGTGTGACATTAAACCAACATTACAAGGACCAGTGTATTGTAGACAAGTTATCTCACTGAAGTCACGTGTGTTATAGTTTATTTTTGTCAGTTTGACTGAAACCAACATTTCAAGGACCAGTGTATTGTAGACAAGTTATCTCACTGAAATCATGTGTGTTACAGTTTATCTTTGTCAGTGTGACATTAAACCACATTACAAGGACCAGTGTATTGTAGACAAGTTATCTCACTACCGTCAATCATCTTAACTTACATCTCAGGAAAAATATCCTACCAATGAGTTCAAAAGGTCACGTCCGTGCATTATGATTGGTAGATTTTGATCCATTTTATTTGTTTCTCTTTTACATGCTCCGTTGGCTTTTGTATTAATTATGATTGACGGCAGGGAATAACGCAGCCGTTGGTGGAGATTTGAATTTCAGATTCCGCATGTTATTGAAAGTCGCAGTAAACCGACATTACAAGGACCAGTGTATTGTAGACAAGTTATCTCACTGAAGTCGTGTGTTATAGTTTATTTTTGTCAGTGTGACTTAAACCAACATAACAAGGACCAGTGTATTGTAGACAAGTTATCTCACTGAAGTCATGTGTGTTGTACTTTATTTTTGTCAGTGTGACTGCAACCAGCATTACAAGGACCAGTGTATTGTAGACAAGTTATCTCACTGAAGTCATGTGTGTTATCGTTTATTTTTGTCAGTATGACTTTGTACCAACATTACAAGGACCACTGTATTGTAGACAAGTTATCTCACTGAAGTCATGTGTGTTGTAGTTTATTTTTGTCAGTGTGACATTAAACCACATTACAAGGACCAGTGTATTGTAGACAAGTTATCTCACTGAAGGCATGTTTGTTATAGTTTATTTTTGTCCGTGTGACATTAAACCAACATACAAGGACCAGTGTATTGTAGACAAGTTATCTCACTGAAGTCATGTGTGTTACAGTTTATCCTTGTCAGTGTGACATTAAACCAACATTACAAGGACCAGTGTATTGTAGACAAGTTATCTCACTGAAGTCATGTGTGTTACAGTTTATCTTTGTCAGTGTGACATTAAACCAACATTACAAGGACCAGTGTATTGTAGACAAGTTATCTCACTGAAGTCATGTGTGTTACAGTTTATCTTTGTCAGTGTGACTGAAACCAACATTACAAGGACCAGTGTATGGTAGACAAGTTATCTCACTGAAGTCATGTGTGTTGTAGTTTATTTTTGTCAGTGGGACATTAAACCACATTACAAGGACCAGTGTATTGTAGACAAGTTATCTCACTACCGTCAATCATCTTAGCTTACATCTCAGGAAAAATATCCTACCAATGAGTTCAAAAGGTCACGTCCGTGCATTATGATTGGTAGATTTTGATCCATTTTATTTGTTTCTCTTTTACATGCTCCGTTGGCTTTTGTATTAATTATGATTGACGGCAGGGAATAATGCAGCCGTTGGTGGAGATTTGAATTTCAGATTCCGCATGTTATTGAAAGTCGCAGTAAACCGACATTACAAGGACCAGTGTATTGTAGACAAGTTATCTCACTGAAGTCATGTGTGTTATACATGTAGTTTATTTTTGTCAGTGTGACTTAAACCAACATTACAAGGACCAGTGTATTGTAGACAACTTACCTCACTGAAGTCATGTGTGTTATAGTTTATTTTTGTCAGTGTGACTGCAACCAGCATTACAAGGACCAGTGTATTGTAGACAAGTTATCTCACTGAAGTCATGTGTGTTATAGTTTATTTTTGTCAGTGTGACAGAAACCATCATTACAAGGACAAGTGTATTGTAGACAAGTTATCTCACTGAAGTCATGTGTGTTGTAGTTTATTTTTGTCAGTGTGACATTAAACCACATTACAAGGACCAGTGTATTGTAGACAAGTTATCTCACTGAAGGCATGTGTGTTATAGTTTATTTTTGTCAGTGTGACATTAAACCAACATACAAGGACCAGTGTATTGTAGACAAGTTATCTCACTGAAGTCATGTGTGTTACAGTTTATCTTTGTCAGTGTGACATTAAACCAACATTACAAGGACCAGTGTATTGTAGACAAGTTATCTCACTGAAGTCATGTGTGTTACAGTTTATCTTTGTCAGTGTGACTGAAACCAACATTACAAGGACCAGTGTATGGTAGACAAGTTATCTCACTGAAGTCATGTGTGTTGTAGTTTATTTTTGTCAGTGTGACATTAAACCAACATTACAAGGACCAGTGTATTGTAGACAAGTTATCTCACTGAAGTCATGTGTGTTATAGTTTATTTTTGTCAGTATCAACATTACAAGGACCAGTGTATTGTAGACAAGTTATCTCACTGAAGTCACGTGTGTTATAGTTTATTTTTGTCAGTTTGACTGAAACCAACATTTCAAGGACCAGTGTATTGTAGACAAGTTATCTCACTGAAGTCATGTGTGTTACAGTTTATCTTTGTCAGTGTGACATTAAACCACATTACAAGGACCAGTGTATTGTAGACAAGTTATCTCACTACCGTCAATCATCTTAGCTTACATCTCAGGAAAAATATCCTACCAATGAGTTCAAAAGGTCACGTCCGTGCATTATGATTGGTAGATTTTGATCCATTTTATTTGTTTCTCTTTTACATGCTCCGTTGGCTTTTGTATTAATTATGATTGACGGCAGGGAATAACGCAGCCGTTGGTGGAGATTTGAATTTCAGATTCCGCATGTTATTGAAAGTCGCAGTAAACCGACATTACAAGGACCAGTGTATTGTAGACAAGTTATCTCACTGAAGTCGTGTGTTATAGTTTATTTTTGTCAGTGTGACTGAAACCAACATTACAAGGACCAGTGTATTGTAGACAAGTTATCTCACTGAAGTCATGTGTGTTGTACTTTATTTTTGTCAGTGTGACTGAAACCAACATTACAAGGACCAGTGTATTGTAGACAAGTTATCTCACTGAAGTCATGTGTGTTATCGTTTATTTTTGTCAGTATGACTTTGTACCAACATTACAAGGACCACTGTATTGTAGACAAGTTATCTCACTGAAGTCATGTGTGTTATAGTTTATTTTTGTCAGTGTGACTTAAACCAACATTACAAGGACCAGTGTATTGTAGACAAGTTATCTCACTGAAGTCATGTGTGTTGTACTTTATTTTTGTCAGTGTGACTGAAACCAACATTACAAGGACCAGTGTATTGTAGACAAGTTATCTCACTGAAGTCATGTGTGTTATAGTTTATTTTTGTCAGTTTGACTGAAACCAACATTTCAAGGACCAGTGTATTGTAGACAAGTTATCTCACTGAAGTCATGTGTGTTATAGTTTATTTTTGTCAGTGTGACAGAAACCATCATTACAAGGACAAGTGTATTGTAGACAAGTTATCTCACTGAAGTCATGTGTGTTGTAGTTTATTTTTGTCAGTGTGACATTAAACCACATTACAAGGACCAGTGTATTGTAGACAAGTTATCTCACTGAAGGCATGTTTGTTATAGTTTATTTTTGTCAGTGTGACATTAAACCAACATACAAGGACCAGTGTATTGTAGACAAGTTATCTTACTGAAGTCATGTGTGTTACAGTTTATCCTTGTCAGTGTGACATTAAACCAACATTACAAGGACCAGTGTATTGTAGACAAGTTATCTCACTGAAGTCATGTGTGTTACAGTTTATCTTTGTCAGTGTGACATTAAACCAACATTACAAGGACCAGTGTATTGTAGACAAGTTATCTCACTGAAGTCATGTGTGTTACAGTTTATCTTTGTCAGTGTGACTGAAACCAACATTACAAGGACCAGTGTATGGTAGACAAGTTATCTCACTGAAGTCATGTGTGTTGTAGTTTATTTTTGTCAGTGGGACATTAAACCACATTACAAGGACCAGTGTATTGTAGACAAGTTATCTCACTACCGTCAATCATCTTAGCTTACATCTCAGGAAAAATATCCTACCAATGAGTTCAAAAGGTCACGTCCGTGCATTATGATTGGTAGATTTTGATCCATTTTATTTGTTTCTCTTTTACATGCTCCGTTGGCTTTTGTATTAATTATGATTGACGGCAGGGAATAATGCAGCCGTTGGTGGAGATTTGAATTTCAGATTCCGCATGTTATTGAAAGTCGCAGTAAACCGACATTACAAGGACCAGTGTATTGTAGACAAGTTATCTCACTGAAGTCATGTGTGTTATAGTTTATTTTTGTCAGTGTGACAGAAACCATCATTACAAGGACAAGTGTATTGTAGACAAGTTATCTCACTGAAGTCATGTGTGTTGTAGTTTATTTTTGTCAGTGTGACTGCAACCAGCATTACAAGGACCAGTGTATTGTAGACAAGTTATCTCACTGAAGTCATGTGTGTTGTAGTTTATTTTTGTCAGTGTGACTGAAACCAACATTACAAGGACCAGTGTATTGTAGACAAGTTATCTCACTGAAGTCATGTGTGTTAGTTTATTTTTGTCAGTGTGACATTAAACCAACATTACAATGACCAGTGTATTGTAGACAAGTTATATCACTGAAGTCATGTGCGTTATAGTTTATTTTTGTCAGTGTGACATTAAACCACATTACAAGGACCAGTGTATTGTAGAGAAGTTATGTCACTGAAGTCATGTGTTATAGTTTATTTTTGTCAGTGTGACATTAAACCACATTACAAGGACCAGTGTATTGTAGACAAGTTATCTCACTGAAGTCATGTGCATTATAGTTTATTTTTGTCAGTGTGACTGAAACGAACATTACAAGGACCAGTGTATTGTAGACAAGTTATCTCACTGAATTCATGTGTGTTATAGTTGATTTTTGTCACTGTGACTTTATACCAACATTACAAGGACCAGTGTATTGTAGACAAGTTATCTCACTGAAGTCGTGTGTGTTATAGTTTATTTTTGTCACTGTGACTTTAAACCAAACATTTTTACAAGGGCCAGTGTATTGTAGACAAGTTATCTCACTGAAGTCATGTGTGTTATAGTTTATTTTTGTCAGTGTGACTTTAAACCAACATTTTTACAAGGACCAGTGTATTGTAGACAATTTAGCTCACTGAAGTCATGTGTGTTATACACTGTAGTTTATTTTTGTCAGTGTGACTTAAACCAACATTACAAGGACCAGTGTTTTTGTAGACAAGTTATCTCACTGAAGTCATGTGTGTTATAGATAAATTATAAATTCACTCGTTATAAATTCACTCGTCCAAACAATGAATAAATTAAAAAAAGGTAGCAGAAAAACAAATTTACAATGTACCATAAAAACTGTCTTATAAGCCACATTTCCCCAAAATAGGGAGTACAGCTTATCTTCGGGAACATCTGCAATAGATAATACTTTTTGAGATTTTAAATTGAACATTCCATTTATTTGAGGTGTACAATGTGGAGCAAACATAATTCTTTAACTTCAGATGGTGTCAAAAAGTGAGTGATAGAACAGTTGTAAATCTTGGATGGCCTCTTTTATCAATTTAACACACCAGGCTTACTTAAATACTTCATTATTATTATTATTGTTATTATTTTATTATTATTATAAGTACAGTGTAGTAGTAGTATTTAACATGTTTTTTTTTTTTCAGGAACTCCATTGGGCATACACAGTTTCTTCAGTGCTCAACAAGTTACTTATGCTTGGTTAACTTGCAGCATGATTCTTGTAGTAGACTAAGAAGTTTTATTTTGTATTTAGGCCATCCCCATAAAATGTTTCGTTTCCCAGCGCCCAACTTGACTACGAGCAGTCTCTCTTTCCAAGCTAAGTCCGTCGAGCGAGAAACAAAAAAAACATGAGCGAATGGATAATTGACCACGCAAAACTAGGGGCGAGGCAGGCCTCGCTCCCAGTTTCGTGTTCGTGCGGCCATTATCCGTTCGCTAATGTTTCGTTTCTCACTCGACAGACTAAGCTGGAAAAGAGACTGCTCATAGTCTATCGCCCAACCAGCCCATTGTTTGGAAAAGTAAAAAAAAAAATAGATCGTTTTCACATGACGTCATAAAAATTCAAAAATCTAAAGTATACATCCTACAAAGCTGTTTCTAACATGGTATATGGATACCAGTGTTATAATCTTTCACAAAAAGTTTCAGGTTTTAACGATGTTTTGCTTCCGATTTATAAAGGTTTTAAATGTGTCACGCAATCCGTCTCTCTTTTTCTAATAAGCCGCGAAAATCAACAAAATTGAACCGTTGAAAGTTATTTTTGAATTATAGATGGTTATGAGCCGATTTAATGGAACTTATAGTGAATACAATATTTTGTGATGAGATTTTTGGTGTAATTAAGGCTTTGAATTTTTGTCCGCCATGTTGGTGTACCAAAGTGGTACACCAAGATGGCCGCTCCATACATTTCTTACTAAAAATGTCTAAAACTTGTTCGCCTATAACTCTTGAACTAAATGCTCTGGCGCTTCAAAATTTGGCTCAGATGTGTAGTGTTACACTGTCTACAATTCCAGAAACATTTTGGATTCGAAAACGGCTTCTGAATTTTGATATGACGTCAGTGAAAACGATCTATAGATACTGTCTGACAAGCAAAATTTTACTTTTTAAACATGTGGTCAAGACTTTATTTTGAA
This sequence comes from Cladopsammia gracilis, assembly GCA_022457155.1. Taxonomy (NCBI): domain Eukaryota; kingdom Metazoa; phylum Cnidaria; class Anthozoa; order Scleractinia; family Dendrophylliidae; genus Cladopsammia; species Cladopsammia gracilis. Next base: position 718,430 of record JAJGOT010000402.1, on the reverse strand, counting down.
TAGAAATCTTTTATATTTTAATTATTAGCCCTCATTGTTAATGAGGAGTAAATTTCCAGACATTGGCAATCGAAGGCACACTTGTAACCAGGCCTTCTTACTTAGCATCCAGGCTTTTCCTGGACTCGGGCTTCCTCAGTTTTTTTTTTTCCGCCCGACCGACCGGGAAAGGCATAGACCACTTTCATAATGGCGGCCGATTTATTTATTCTTTTATATGTATGTTAATTAGCCTCACTGGCCTCGGTAACATGTGCAAAATTCAAAAGAATTTTTACTCTAAAATGAGGCCAGTGAGCTAATTAACATACATATAAAAGAATAAATAAATCTGCTGCCATTATGAAAGTGGTCTATTGGGAAACGAAACATTTTATGGGGATGGCCTCACAGCCGGTTTTCATTTTTGAAGTTATTTTATGACAAAAGTCATCTGTTAGACTAGCACAGAATGAGAGAATGCAACTAAAAGACTGACATTGTGATGAACATAATTAGGAGCATATTTTTTTTTCCGGAATTTTATGATATCTCACCAAATCCCATAGTTACACAAATTTATTCTTTTTGTGACGTCAAACTAAACCACAATGCTTCTAATATCATGCTTTGGTATGAATAAATTATGTCCGAGGCAGATTAAGTGCCCGAAACAAATCCTCTTTTAAGACGTTTGCGATTATACGAAGAGTTTCAGTCCATCCAAACGGCTGGAAAACTCGCATACGATTGCAGTCAAATTTCATTGCATTTATAAATCGTCATCTTATGAAGTGTAATGTTTATGAGAAACTAGCCGAATGGATTGTTTATCTTAGAAGAAAAGGTCAATAAGAGATTAGTAATTCTCTCTTTTAGTTTAGCTTGGTGTGTAGAAAGAATGTTGTATAACTAAGTATTAATTTTGTGAACAGTTTCTACTTTCCGATGAAATTGAATAACTGAAATAAAAGCCACTATTACTTAAATTGTGTTGTTTTGGGTTGACTTTGGATTTGTGCCAGTTCACACTGAAACTAATTGCGGACAAGGTGGCGAAGACTGTTTATTTTCAGATGCAGTAAGGCGTAAAGAAAAATCGGAATTTAGATATGATTTTCCTCAGACCGTGAAACAGTTTCTAGTAGTTAGAAGAAATAGACAAGAAAACAATGGAAACCTCTATTAGTGTACCAACTATTTCACGGTCTGAGGAAAATCACTATTTCGTTTTGTTTGATACGACCAGCTAACGTAGATCGTGGCCACGCGCCTATTGTTTAATTTAGTAAAAATGTCGTTAATCGTACTCGGTGCACTTGCAGTATGAACTGGCCGAAGGATGTCGATTCTAGGCAGTGACTCTTGCCATTGATATAAAGGGGTTTAACATGACCCTTGACATAGAAATTAGACAAATAGACATCATATAAAGACACTAATTCCGTTGTTTACTTTTGACTACAATGACTGTTTAATTTTGTTTTGGTTTTGTGAAATCACTGAAACAAAATTTGATAGTCAATGACTTACACCAACTTAAATAGACACGAGGAAACAGTAATTAGAGAATAAAAGGGAGTTTTACTCCATAATCTATTTCACGGTATAAGTAAAACCACTCTAAAACGTTTTTCAGTGAACATGAAATTTCGTTTGTTTACACACCAACATTGCGAGGACCGCTAAATGGTGTGTGTAGTCTTAAAATAAAAGTGGAGTGTAAACGGGATCGGAAACGTTCCTTGAGAAGTACATATATCGACTATTATCCGCAGACTGTGATACCCTTCCAATATTAACTAACTTGTAATAAAACGAAAAAAAACCCTGAAACTCATATTGGGTGGTTTGTGAGGACCACCATTTTACACACACTTTTAGGTGGTTTATGAGGACCACCGTGAAACTGCTTGTAAAATACGTTTCTCTTACATTTAGGTCGTTTGGAGCAATAAAGTTTACGAGGACCAGGTATCGGTCCTCGCAACTACGGTGGTCCTCACAACGCAGGTGTGTAAACACATTATGGTCCTTGTAACTACGGTTGGGTGGGCACACACACACACACACACACACACACACACACACACACACACACACACACACACAGCTTGGGGCCGGAGGGACAGAATATGATTGCCACGTCGGTTGTAGTTGACAGAAAGAAAAGTATACATATCTTTCATGTACTTCGGAAAAGTAGTTAAAATAGGCTTTCAGTGCAAAGTAAAACTGAATACACTGAATACGTCTATCATAGAGAGAAAGTTAACTTAGTTTACAGGATAAATCTCAATATTCGCTTGTTTAAAACTTCCAGCTCAGTGTACCAGAATTGCGGGAACCACAAATTAAAATGTCATACCACAGCAGCAATAATAGAAGTGTGGTAAAATAAAAGCCCTGTAAAGTTTAAGAATTGTGTCCTTTGAAATTAATTTACGAAATATTATTAAAACGTTAAACCGATAATTTATCTTTTTACGTTCAAACGTTATCTTCAATAGCACATCCATAATGTCCAACCCAACCGTACGCCGAGAATTGGCCACAGTCCTACTCATTAGTGAGATGACTACGGAAAAAGCTCAGCCGGTTTAAATAATTATCAACAACGTAGCAACATACAGCAATAATAAACAATCGTTATACTAAAATAGTGAAACATGTATTCCATGGACAGAGTAGCATTTATATTCTGTCGCTTTTTGTCTCTAGAAAATGTGCAATAAAACTTACCTTCAGTTAGTTAGTAGATGTTTCCAAATGAAGAAGTTTACTCGACGAAATGCACAAGCAATCTAATTGATCTCAAGTCATGCTCTTGCTTAAGGCAAATAGCATTACGAAGCACTTTGAACTTTCCAAACCGCGTCTTACAATGACTAGAGTCATTAAAAGATAGATTTGATAAATGAACACCGCAATTAATATATTTTTAGTAATAAATAGGCAGATATAGAAGCAGAAGTTTCGTTTGTGGCCGGAGACCGGAAATCACGTCCGGTCGTTTGACTGTCCGGTACAATAGTACTTTCACACGAAGATTTTGTATTTGTTTAGGACCAACCGGTTTTCCCTTGTAAATGGTAAACAACCGATGTTTCTAGAAAACTCGAGCCTTCAGTGTTTTAGAACAGCAACACTTTCCATGGTAACCCCAAATATGGAGTCACGAAATCCTATGGATCTTTTATACACAGAAAATCACTCGAAAACGTAAAAAGTCACGAACGACAATGAGTTAAAAGGGCAAAATGTTGTTTCGATGAAGGTCCAAATCGTAATAGCATTTATTTCCAAGCGTCAACTATTTTAAGATTATTTTTTGACGAGCGAAACTTCAAAGATTTCAGCGACGCGTATTAAATGTCACCTCAATCCTCAATGAGCCCATCAATCCTTGTCCAAAGGTTTTTTCTCCATTTTTAGTGTTATGTTTACTTATCGCTGTGATAAATTTCTTATTAATGTGCCGACCGGCATATTCAAATTTAATTTCCTTTTTTTACACTTTATTTAAGGTGGCTCCATGTAGTTTTTTTGGGGTCACACTTCCCTTTTTGAATGCGCTTATACATAATCTTACTTTAGCTCAATGAATCTGAATTTGATAGCAAATGTTAGGCTTGGATAAAAGTTTTGGACGATGCTTCTTTTATGCTAGTCAGCGTTTCCATAGCAACGGTAAACAAATATGGCGAAAAATGTTTTTTCCTAAATGTCTTTCGATTTTGGGGCTACCCGCGGCAAGCGAATAAATGCGCTATAATCTACACAATGTAGCATACTAAATGGAAAAATTTCAAACAAATTAAACTGTTCGATTTTGAATAAATCGCTAAAACATTTTTAATATGTGTTTTTCATGTTTGAAATATAAGCTGTCAAAACATTCCATAGGTCTCACAAATTATCATTAAATTACCACAGAACGTTTCCTCAGACTTAAAATATTACTCCCTGCAAATAGCTCTGACTAACACCTCGGCAACAAAAAGATCGAACTTTTCATTCAAATGCAGTTTTGCTTGACGTTTTCGCTCCTTTTGAACTGCATCTGAATGAAAAGCTCGAGCTCTTTATCGTCGAGGAGTTTTTGCAGGGAGTAATAATTTAAGTTTAAGGAAACTTTCTGTGGTAATTTAACGATAATTTGTGAGGTCTATTGGAATATTTTGACCGCTTATATTTCAAACATCAAAAAACACATGTTAAAATGTTAATTTGTTTGAAATTTTCCCATTTAGTATGTTCCACTGTGTAGATTATAGCGCATTTATTCGCTTGTCGCGGGTAGCCCCAAAATCGAAAGATAATTAAGAAAACGACTGTTTTTAGCCATGTTTGTTTACTATTGCTATGGAAACGCTGATTAGCATAAAAAGAGCATCACCCAAAACCTTCATCCAAGCCTAACATCTGGTATCAAATTCAGATTCATTGAGCTAAAGTAAGAGTATGTATAAGCGCATTCAAAAAGGGAAGTGTGACCCCCAAAAATACTTGGAGCCACCTTAAGTGCCCAAGGTACTTAGCACGCGAATACTAATTGGGGACACTTTCCAGATCTAATTGGAATTTGGAAGTGTTGGTTTTTGAGGAAAGGGAAAAACCGGAGTACCCGGAGAAAAACCTCTCGGAGCAAGGAGAGAAATGGCTTCCTCGCTGGAAACGTTTTTCTTTGACATATAAAATAAATATAAATAAATAAATATGCCATTCAAGAAAAATTCATTGCCAGACTCGTGAATTCCATGTTAAATTTCCCGCGAAAAACCGATGTCGCCCGAATCGCGATATTGGTTTTCGTTCGCGCGAAAATCTTCCGACATTAATTTTTTTTAAAGCGTTGGCTGCAGCTAGACAATAAGTTACTCTTGTCATAAATACAAAACAATTGGGGGGTCACCGACTTCGTTTCGGAGATAACATACCTGAAAGGCCACCCTAACTTTGAAAAATCGGTCTTCCTAAATCCAAATGGCCCCAATGTCTGTTAGTCTAAAAATATTGCAAATGAATCTCTAGAATAGAACAATCTATGCCAAATTTTAAATGAGTGGGTCTATAAAGCAAATTTAATGAACTTGTAACGTCCATTAAAGTAAACCTAATCTTTAAACAACAGCATTTGCAAATCCTGAGAGTCGAAAGTTGGTGGAATTCGATGTAGCTTGGGTCGAAAAATAGAAAATGGGAATTTTAAACTCCTACGTTGACGTTTTGTTAATTTTTTCACAATCTGTCGACAATTAGTCAAGACAAATATCTATCCAAAGAAAAGCAGGGGTCACCAACCATCCAAGAGAGTGAAGTCTAAGCAAAGTTAACGCAACGGCTACCATCCCTTTATGTGTTAAGATTTCTACCTTAGCACAAGCATTAGAGCAAGTCCGGACTCTAGCTCGCTGGTCATGGTCGCCTTCAAGTATGTCTTTAGCCGGCGCAATGTACTGAAAGATCGCTCACATTCTGCTGATTTAATTGGCAACGTGCATAAAATTTGCAGCAGCCTGTGTACATTTGGATAGAATTCACGGTCACATTCTACCAAGGCCTGAACTGCACTGCTGGGTTGTTCTTGATCCGCTGGCGCACTTAGTAATTTGCGCCGCCAACGGACGATTTCTACATCAATCGGCAACCTGGACTGATGGAAAGTCATCTGCACATAGTGCTGCAAAGCAGCTTGCACAGGGTTTCCCTCTCCAGAAACTAGACTGACAAAGGCGCTAAATCCCACATCGCAGGCTCGTATACACAGGCAGCCAGTATAACGCATCTTTTTATCATAAACCCCCAATATAACATGCGATGCCTTTGTAACTTATTTTTCTTTACTTAAGAAGCGAAGATCTGATCCGGGTGAAAGGAGGGTCCCAGTCATGTTTTTCTCTTGAAAATATGCTATGGTCAGAACCCAAAAGGAGGGGGGAACCTCCCATGGCTACGCCACTGTAAGACCCTGAAGAAGGAAGGCTGTGCCTTTCGAAATATTGGAGATTTTAAAAAAATATAGTCGATTTATTTCCGTACCGTTAATCAGCCTTGCTTTTTTATCAAATCGTTTAATTATTTTATAGCTGATTAGATCTTTAACTACAGGATCCCCCGGTTCTATTTCGTTACGGTGGTCTTTGCAAATACAGTATCTTTTGACCTAAGTGAATCTTTTTTACTTTAACTTACATGAACCTGTTATTACTTTAGCAAGAGAGTGCTTTCCCGGCTCACAAAAACACAATGTTTATGTGAAATAAGAAGCTCTGTCTTGACCAGGTACCTTATACAGTGGACACGAAGTGCCAAGGGACTGGCACCGGGGAAATTGGTTCGTTTTATCGAAAACCTCGTTATAACGAATTTGAGCTAATTTGCGGAAAAACAACCAAAATGTTCGTTATTATCGGTAACGGTGTTACGTATTTCCGGATCTCAACAAATAACATTTGCACTTTAATGCCTGTATGAAGTTACAGTACACTGTAAATATAACTATACGACACTGGAAAACTGTACAGTCAGGTTATACCTTTGCCCTATAGCACACACTAGTAGTATAGGGGCTTGGTGATCCGGGACCAGCTCCAAACGCCCAAGAAACCGCTTATTTTGGGAACTCCCGAACACCTGAGTTGCCGTGCCCCCAGGGCTCATTGCATTCGCCCTGGGGCACGGCAACTCAGGTGTTCGGGAGTTCCCAAAATAAGCGGTTTCTCGGGCGTTTGGAGCTGGTCCCGGATACACCAAGCCCCTATACTACACAGGGCTTGTGAATGCTGACCCGGCACGAGACCATCCCCAACCACAGCTTGTGAATGCTGGCCCCGGCACGAGACCACCAATTGAAGAAACCACACCTCCGCATATACCAACCCACATGGCAATGGCACAGAGGCCCGATGCGAGACCAGCAATTGGAGAAAATGAAATCCCTGTATATAACATGGAGGCTCAACGTCTTGACTTCAACCCAAGGAACCACGATTACTTCGGTAATTGGCTGCATGGTTATAAGATGAATGTCCCTGATGATTACCAAATCAAGGTCCTGAATTCATTCTTCATAACTAATAAGCAGTCATTCTCCAGAGAATTGCACGCGAAGTCACAGAGCTTGGCGGGGTGAAGGTCACTTTGTCATTCGATGTTCACTTTTCAATGGCAGGTGATAACAATCGAGAAATGAATCACTTCTTTTGGAACGTTAAACCACTGATTGTGACACATATCTATAAGCTGCGAGACGAAGGCTTCCTAGAAGACATTGTGAATGGCTTCAAGGAAGAGATTGCTAGATGGCAGCAATTGGGTTCTGGTTGGGTGGTTGATAAAATCAAAACTGTTTACCTTGAATTCGGGGTGTACAAGCCTATACGAGGCGGCACATTTATCCCAACACCATCAAAACTCAGGTCGAAGCAGGCAATCATCAATGTAAAGAACAGAGACAATCAGTGTCTACGTTGGGCACTGCGATCGGAATTGTTCCCTGCCGAGGCGCATTCAGACAGACCAGGAAGTTATCCCATTGATGATGGCCTAGACTGCACTGGAGTTGATTTTCCAACGCCATTGAGTCAGATTTCTAAGGTTGAACGTCAAAACAACCTTGCAATCAACGTTTATGGCTGGAAAAACAACAAGGTGGTTGTAATCAGAGTCAGTGAGCAAGGGGATCCCAATCTGCGAAGGATTAATCTGATGTTGCTCACAGACATACATACTTCGTATTATTGTTACATCAAGAGCATGAGCAGACTTCTACACAGTGAGTTCAATGTTGGGCGTCGCATGCATCACTGTGACAGGTGTCTCCAACCCTTCTCTTCAGAAAGGGTTCTCACCGACCATCTCTTCTATTGCAGGGGGGTAAAAGGCAGGCCGGCACGAGTTGAAATGCCCAAAGAAGGTGAAAACTTCCTCCACTTTGAGAACTTTCAGAACCAGATGAAGAAGCCTTGGGTTATTTATGCTGACTTCGAAAGCATTGTCGAAAAAGTCCATGGATGCATACCAGATCCCCAACAGAGCAGCACCACTGCGACATCCGTACACAAACCCTGTGGGTTCTGCATGTTAGCTGTTCGCTCTGATGGGGAGACAAAGGGCCCTTACCTATACAGAGGAGAGGACACGGTGCCGGTCTTTCTTAACAGCCTTCAGCAGCTGGAAGCAGAGATCAGATACGAACTGCAAGACAAGGCACCACTCTCAATGACGAGAAAGGAATGGATTGAATTCAACCGCGCAACTGACTGTCACATCTGTAACAAGTCTCTCACCAAGAGGAACCAAATACCGGAGAATACGTGGGCTTTGTTCATCGCTTCACCAACAAATGTTATCAAAAGGCATTCAAAACTTACATCAAGGGCGAGGATGGTGAATTAGAAGAGTTCCCATTTGTTGGGCCAAGAAACAAATGGAAGCCCATCACAGAAAATTTATTCGAGCAGGTCGACTGTCTTTTCTGCGGGGAGTCGTTAATCCAAGACTCTGTTCGAGACGCAGTTAAAGATCATTGCCACATCACAGGCAAATATCGGGGCGCGGCTCACAGTTTTTGCAACATCAACTATTTCCGAACTAACCCGAAAACGGAAATAATCCCCGTAATCTTTCACAACTTGAGGGGTTATGATGCGCACCACATTATGAGCGGAATTGCAGGCATTCAATCTGATTTGACATGCATCCCCAACAACATGGAGAAATACATCTCTTTCTCCCTCGGTAAGCTGAGGTTCATTGACAGCTTGCAGTTCATGCAGTCAAGCCTCAGTGCCCTGGTTGAAGCAAACAAGCCAGAGTCCTTCACAATCACGACAAACTATGAGAAGAACCAAGCCAAACGCAACCTTCTCCTGCAAAAAGAGATTTACCCATACGAATACATGGACGCATGGGCTCGATTCGAGGAGACCTCTCTCCCGCCGAAGGATGCCTTCTACAGCGAACTCAAGAAGAAAGGCATCTCAGATAAGGAATACGCTCACGCGCAAAAAGTGTGTGAGGTATTTGGATGTAAGACGCTTGGAGATTACCACGATCTCTACCTCATAACAGATGTGCTTCTTCTTGCCGATGTTTTCGAGAACTTCAGAAAAACATGTCTGCAACATTACAAACTTGACCCGGCACATTATTACACAAGTCCTGGCCTATCATGGGACGCTCTTCTCAGGTATACAGGCATCAACCTGGAGCTGCTTACAGATGTTGACATGCATCTCTTTGTTGAAAGAGGCTTGCGAGGTGGTATATCCATGGAGAGCAGGCGGTACTGCAAGGCTAACAACCCCTATCTTCACGATCACAACCCCAACGAAGAGTCAAGTTACATCATGTATCTCGACGCGAATAATCTATATGGATGGGCCATGAGTCAGCCTCTCCCAGTTGGCAACTTCGCATGGTGCCCTGTCTTTCCAACACAACACCAGATCAGGAAGTGGAGGTCAAACAGAAAGATCGGTTACATCCTCGAGGTTGATCTTGAGTACCCCGATGAGCTGCACGATGAGCACAACGCTTATCCTCTTGCCCCAGAAAGGCAGGTCGTCCCAAAGGCATGGATGTCTCCATACCAAAGGGCCTTGGTATAAGGAGAGCCAGAAGACAAGACAGAGAAGCTGCTCCTTACCCTAAACAAGAAATCTCGGTATGTGTTGCATTACAGAAATCTCCAGCAGTACCTGGATCTGGGAATGAAGTTGACGAAAATCCACAAAATGCTCAAGTTCGAGCAGAGGGCTTGGATGGAGCCATACATCTCCCTGAACACCGAGCTCAGAAAGAAGGCCACTTCCGATTTTGAGAAGAACTTCTTCAAGCTCATGAACAACTCAGTCTTCGGTAAGACAATGGAGAACCTCAGAAATCGAATCGACATGAAGCTTGTCCGATCGCACGAGCAAGACAAGATTAGAAAGCTTATTGCAAGCCCGCTGTTTTCCAGAGCAACAGTCTTTGGAGCTAACATGGCGGGGATCCAGATGCACAGGGAGAAAATCCTCTTCAACCGCCCAGTCTACACAGGCATGTGTATCCTTGATCTTTCCAAAACACTGATGTATGACTTCTATTACAAACATCTCAAGCTGAAATATGGTCCACGCGTAGACCTACTTTACACAGACACAGACTCTCTGCTCCTCGAGATCAAGACGGATGATGTTTACAAACACATGGAGAACCTTCGGGATGAACTCTACGACACAAGTGATTATCCCAAGGACCATCCACTCCACAGCCAGCTTAACAAGAAGGTCATTGGGAAGATGAAGGACGAGTGCGAGGGTGTGCCCATCTCAGAGGTTGTGTGTCTTCGCTCGAAGATGTACAGCATCTTGAAAGATGACAGTAGGTGTATGAAGAAAAAGGACAAGGACGGTAAAGAAATCAAAGCTAAGCTGGACATCAAGAAAGCAAAGGGCACCACCAAGGTTGTCACAAAGAAAGAGATTACCCACCAGAATTACAAGGAAGCTCTCTTCGGCCGGCTAACCTTCAAGCATGGGATGGACAGGCTCCGAAGCAAAGGCCACCAAATCTTCGGTGAGCACATCACCAAGACAACGCTCTCTCCCTTTGATTCAAAGCGCTGGATAAAAGACGATGGTGCCCATACGCTTGCATATGGTCACAAAGACACAGGAGGCAACTGAGTGCCCGGTGGTACAACCATCAACTCCTCACGCAGAAACCCGCGCTTGGGTCCGTCGTACAGATAATAGACGGCCGGCGCATCTGGCTTGGTGACAATCCTTTGTATTTGGTAGACTTTCAAAGACCAGATTGGATCAGTCGCTCGTTGACTACCACCCTCAAGCTCACCGGGGTAATACAGATATCGTAAATTAACCCTAGGAGGGAGCTTCTTTTCATTCACTCCAACAGGCCTAGCATATGGTGTCGCTGGCTTAGCTGAGGTAGCTTTCTCTTTAATCGCTTGCGCAGGCTTCTTGCCAGTGAGTTGAGTCACTTCATTGTTCAAGGCCGAGATAACATCTGGCAATCTTTTAACCCAAGCAGTTGAACGGCCAGAGGGCAGATTCATTTCAACTGCGTACTGGTAACCAAACAATCGTTCAGCCAGGGTTCTGTTGAATCTTTCAACAATCCCTTGGTCTCTGTGGATATCAACACGCCCACGGCGAATGGTTGTTTTATGGGCCCCAGTCTCTTTAGTCACAGCTCCCATAAACTCTGTCCCCGGATCGACTTGCAACAGTTGTGGCCATTTCAAAGGCCCACGCCTGTAAATACGTGTAAGCGCCTTCGAAACTTCATCAGACTCTTTCGAAGTCAAGGGCTCTGCTGCTTTGTAACGGCTAGCCACATCAACAACTGTCAAAGCATATTTGTAAATCTTTCGCCCGTGGGGCAGTTTGTCGTGTGGGGAAAAAGTAGATCCGCTTGATGCACCGCATTAGGAGTTTGAACATCAAACTTGGGCCGAGGGACATGGCGTGGTGCAGGGAGATATACTTGCCAAAGGGCTTGTTTGACGAGCCATTTCTTTGCCGCCTCTTCAGAGACCTTGGCTGCTGCAGCTAGCTTTTTGACAGCAGCAAGGCCTTTCCAGTAGCCTTTGGGGCCGTAATAGATCTTTGAGAGTTTAGCCTCCATATACATATGTGTTTTACAGAAAGCGAAACGCTGCATAGCCAAGAGCAAGGGCACCAGTGCCGATAAACAAGAGTTCGCCTTGTTTCTGCTGTGGGCCTGGTTTATAGAAGTTAGAGAACTCGGGCTCTTTGGGGAGTGTTATTTGCTGCTCTCGATGTGTTTGGTTGTAGAGCACCAGAGCTTGGTCAGTGTCTTGAAAGTTGTGTTTCGCTTGATCTTTGATTCGATCATTGCTGGCAATCCAGTCGAGGAGCTTTGTGCGGTCTTTTTGATATTTAGCGTAGGCCGCTTGATAGGCCTCTAACGCCTTGTCGTGTCTGATCTTCTCATCCAGAGCGGCTTTCCCACTGTCGCCGGAAAGATATTTTGCGAGATAGTTGCCTCCAGTGAAAGCAGCGGCATTCAAAATTGCTCCACCAACCGTAATAGCGATTGAGGCCATCCCTGTATATACATGATGGATTTACATTGAGGCAGGGAGGATCTTCTGGTCCTCGAGGTATTTCTTGAGAGCTATGCTCCCAGCCATGACGGCAGTGAACTTCACATAGTTCATGAGATTCGAGCTGGGGTCGGCCGTGAGATTTTCCTTGACGACCTTTTTGCCAACCCAGCCAATACTTGCGACAAGGCCAGTTATTGTGGCCGCATCATCAAGAACAGCTTTCACGAGCTTGTTGTCAGACATGGTGTATATATATGTTTTTTTTACTCCATCTCGCGAATTCTTCGTCTCGGTTGTGGGGGAGTTTGAACTTCATTCACCACTGCCGGCGCAGGGGCTGGGGTCGGGGCTTTGCGCCTAAGTGAATTCATAATTGCCTCGCGTTGGTAATATAGGCCCCAAGCGGATATAATTACCCCGGCAACACCAAGAATGAGAAATACTGTGTTGCTGCTAGCAGCTTCTTCATTTGTCGAGTTTTGGGGTGCCGAGTTTGGGGTAGGCTCGTTTGTTGCTTTAGCAGCTTGTGCTTGTTTTTTTTTGCCTCTCTTGCCAGGCGGTTGCGCTCAGCAAGCCTTTTGCCAGAAGCAACACGACCAGGGTTTTTGGCTGGAGCAGTCTTTGGGGTATCAGAGGTAATTTGCGTGTTGGTTGTAGGCGCGACTGTTTCTTCAGGCACCGTCTCGAGTGGTTGAGCCATCATGTGTATATATGTATATTTTTTATTTCAAACCTTCGTGGTTTCTGGCAGGTTTCTGGCAGGTTTCTGCCAGGTTTCTGCCAGGTTTCTGTCAGGTTTCTGCCAGGTTCCTGCCAGATTATGTGTCAAAACATGTGTCATCAAAACATGTGTCAACTTCATCAAAACCCTCGAGTGGATAACCTTCCCCATCTCTGCTTGGGTGTACAGGAGGTAAGTCTTCTGGCTCCTTTTTGAAGTCGATGTGTTTTGTAGTGATCAAAACAGCATTGGCCAAGGCCAAGAATCGCCCACAACGCAGTGCAAGGTTTCCTCCAAGAATTGACAGTTCATGGTTAATCATGTAGTCGTTTTTGAGTTCTTTCTGCAACTCCTTCACATCGTCAATATCTACAACCATGCCGACGCCTTTGGTTGCGAACATTACAACGGTGTCAATCAGAGACTCGACCGTCTTGTTGCCGACATAGGCTTCATACCTTTTGTAGTACTTTTCAACCTCTTTATCCGTCAGGCGCTTCACCTGCTCGTGTGTGAGCTGGACACCGATGGCCTCTTTAGACTTGCCGGTTGAAACAAGGACTGCCAGTTTCTCGCGTTGAGCTGGAGTGTCTGGACCTGTTAAGACTTCAGGAATCGCTGATGGCAAGGAGCTATCAGGGTTGCCTCTAGCAGCTGCATGACATTCTCAATGGCCATGTCTTCTGGGTGGTTTGTTGCCATTGCGTATATATTATGTATTTTATTTTTCAATTATTTTCTTGATGTCAGGCAAAAGACTTTCAACCTCACGTATAAGCGCGGTCATGGTGGCTGGGCACACAGTGACTTTCAAAGGATAGCGGTTAAGAAGCATGAGACGCAGATCGTCCGTGTCAGCGGTTTTGATTATCTGTCTTTGCATCTCCTCCGCATGACTCTGCAATTCACCAAGAAGTTGTGAAAAGACCGTGAGCTTGTGGATACTGGTTGAGGTGTTCATGGTTCAGCGTATATATATGTTTTCACATTTTAAATTCTATCCCATATGGGTGTCGCAGAGAGATGACTAGGTGAGAAAACTTGTGCCCCTTTAATTTTGCAATCAACTCTTTGTACTCTTGTTGTTCAAGTTCCCCGGCATAGTCATCAAAGATGGCCTTAGTTGTTTTGCTTGATGGGGTGTAAAAAAGCACAATCGATGCAACGTTTTCCCTAAAGGGTTTCGCAATGCTGGTTAACTGTTGGGTAAGCACCCACACTGACAAGCCGTTGTGGCGAGCACTGAAGCCTAGTTTCACAAGTTGACTCGTGCGGCCTTTCACATCCTTTGAAGCAGCACAGTCATCGAGCACAAAGAGTGTGTTTGTCCCGTCGAAGTAATAACTGGCTAAAGTTAACCATGCTTCAATCTCATGCTGCTGACAGTCTATCACGAAAATGCGTGGCTCCTTGTCCACGAAACCGTCGTAGGTCTTGTTGTGGACAAATGTTGGGCAGAAGAGAACGATATAATCAAACTTGCCCCTGAAGGGGCCACGCAGCTGATTCAGAAGATATTGTGTTTTGCCAGAGTTAGTCGGCCCGATAATTAGTGCATTGAATGGAAGCTTTCGTGGGTCCATCTATATACATATATACATATATATATGTATTTAGTACTGAACCGCCTGCAGCTGTCTGTCCATGATGTTCATCTGTGAATCGCTGATGGTGTAGATGTGGCAGTGCACGTTTCCCGAGCCGGAGGTTGTCCTTTCGATCTCAAGATGCACACCATCCTTTGAGTTGACAAGGCGTTGACCATTGCCACGTAGGGTTGTATCAGCCATTGATCTAAGGTCGATAAGGAGGCCGAATTTGTTGCCCGTGAGATATTTAGTCAGATTCATGTTGGGCCTGCCATCACCCCTCTTTTTGAAGAGGCGACTGACCTCCCTCCATATGTCGGTCCCGTTGATGCCTTCGTTGTAAATCCTGTTGGGGGAGCCGCTTATGGTGACATTAACTTTGGTTATGTCTGGGTTGAAGTATTTTTCTGAGTCCCTGGCTCCTGCCGTGTAGGGTTCGATGAATAGCAGAAGTATGGCTTTCAGTGACCTGCGCTGCGGATTCACCTTGAGATTCAGCCGAGCGTCTGAACCCTTCGAGAAGGGGACCACTTCCTCTCGCATGATATGGTCGTAGGCAAACTCCTTTCCGCTAGAGTATACACTTGTTGCCTCGTCAGCCAGCTGCTTACTTCGGATTGTCTCGTACTCAAGCTGGATATTTGTCAACTTGTAGACAAACTTGCTTGTATCCGAACCCCTGACAACTTGAGAAGCCGGGCAAGAGTTATCTCGAATGTCAAATCGTTGTAGAGTGCCTGTGGGTACATGACGCCGCGGTCTGTTATAATCTGGTGGTCAAGGTTGATGCGGTATTTGTTTTTGTAAATGGTCTCCAGCTTGTTTTCCGCATCCACGCCAGAGGTCTTCTTGTCGCCGGCATTAGAGCGAATCTTGCTCAAGTCGGCACTCTGGATGCCCTCAGGGAGCATGTTGTCGCTCTTGTCAACAGAAAGGAAAAGGTCCTCAAAGATTTTGTAAATATCATACCCAACGGTGTCCTGTACAGTGGTGGCGGCAAACTTCACAACAAGTGCAACAAGTGTCAACTAGTGCTCTGGAGACATTTTGTACAAGATAGTTGTTTGCGTGGCCGCCGGCAAGGTCGATGTTAAAGAGCACGGCAAGCGAGCCCGACACGATAACATCATCTTCGTTGAGCTTGGGCACCGTAACGTACAGTGTCTCGCCGGGATTGGCTGAAGTGCGTTCAAAGGTGATACGCTTTACGGTGCGCTCTGCTTTCATAGCACCAAGAATCTTCTCTGCGTTCGTTGGGAGGAGGTTGGGTTGCACGGCCATAGCCAGAGTATATATATAAATTTATATTTATATACATCATGGCAGAAGGCGGATATGATATACCTGGCGAGAACGAAAACCCTTGGGAAGACCGGGGGATTGACCACGATGATGATGACGAAGAAGAAGTTGACACAACAATCCCCTTTCAACCGGGGGCTGCATCCACCCCATATCATGGCGGTGAAGAGCATGAAATGCATACACTGCCTCGCGAACAGAGCGGTTTTGATCCTGAAGACATCCCTCTGCTTGAAGGCGACTTCTTAGATGCAACGGAAAAAGCATCGAGAATCGATAGAGCCATGGACTGGCTTAAAAGCCGCTTTCCGAGAATGAATCCCAGCCGAATAGACCCTATTGGTTTCGGTAAAAAACCAGGAAATGTAGGCAAAATTGTTACCTTTGGGCCAAAGGGTGGCGAGAAGCCCATTTTCAAACAAGATGGGTCTGGCCTTCTTAAATCATTTACAGACAGGTTCAAAGGGGCTCTTGGCCCAAGCGCTGAAGAGATTGTCTCTGAAGACAATGCATCAATAAGGGAAGAAAGACAAAGATTGTAGGAGGCAGAGAAACAACTAAAGGAGGCGGAAAGGGTTTCTGTTGAACAACAAAAAGCAGCAAGTGAGGTTCAAAATCTCAGGGGAAGAATCGAAGAAACTCAAGCGAGGATTGAAGCTCTGGAGCAGGAACACGGTTCAAACGTTGAGAGTCAAACCGAGCTAGATCGGTAAAACAACTAAAGAAAAATCTTCAAGGCGATCTTGAAAACCAGAAAAAAGAATTGGGCGCCCTTCAAAAAATACAAAAACAACGAGACCAAGAGCAGGCAAAGGTTGACAAACTCAGAACACAACTTTCTGCGAAAACAAAAGAAAGAAATGTTGTCGAAACA
Organism: Cladopsammia gracilis; assembly: GCA_022457155.1. Lineage (NCBI taxonomy): Eukaryota > Metazoa > Cnidaria > Anthozoa > Scleractinia > Dendrophylliidae > Cladopsammia > Cladopsammia gracilis. The sequence continues at coordinate 701,880 of JAJGOT010000402.1, read as the reverse complement.
AGACTGAACTCCACCAAGCCGCTGGATGAGTTAAACGAACAAGAGGCCGATCTTGTACGACAAAACGAGGAAGACCGACGCGTGATAGATGATGAGAACACTTCTCCCTCTGACAGAGAAGCCGCGGAAGCCCGAGTTGCTGAGCGAGAAGAAGAACTGGCAAGACTAAGAACACAAGTTCAGGAAAGAGAAAAAGCCCTTCCTTTGAGAGAAAGGGTCAAAAATATCTTCAAGAAATATGGCTGGACCCTTCAAGCAGTTGTTCTGGCTGCAGGTCTAGTCATAGGCGCTGTGACGATTGCTGCAATGAATGGCTTAAAGGCTGGCACCAAGGCTATTGGCAATGGGCTCAAAGCCCTAGGAAATAAGGTTGCCTCCATCTTGCCAGGCTTGATCGGTTCGATCGTGAGCTTTATCTTCAAAACAGCCGGCCAGGTTATCTCCTTCCTTGGCGAGCACGCCTGGCTGCTGATCCTTGCCGTTGTAGGCTTTATGATTGAAAGGATCACCAAGCGCAGGAGGTAATTATCTCATCCAGGCAAACAAGCCTGCTAAAGCAAGCGCACCCACACCAATGAGCGCCTTGTTTACATGATGCGGCTCGATCTTGGTCTCTTGCGTGGGCTGTGGTGTTGGTGTGGAGGCTAGTTGTGGTGTGGGTGCGGGGGCTGGTTTTGGGTCTTTAGGCGCCATGCCCTGTGCCTGTGTCGCCTGTTTGTGAATCGGGTTCGATGGGTGACTGTTTGGTGGATTAATCTTTGTCGGACCACCGTCCATGGGGCGCAAGGATGCTTTTTTTGTGGCAAGATTGACATCATTGTTAACACCAAGCTTCATCCCTTGCGTTGCCTGCATAAGATTGTTATTGTACCCCACCACGCTCTCTGTGTTGATAACCATGCGTGACGGCATCAGCCAGCTCCCAAGGGCAACTGCAAAGTTTAACCACACTTTCGTTGCTTGGATGGCCTGCTGATAATGCTGTACGCTCTTAGATATGTCGTTCAGTCTTATGGCGTCCTCTAAGAGTGTGAGGAATACTCTCTGCGTTTCGAATGCTCGGCCTCCATTCCCAAGAATGCTGCTGCGAGTGTTTGCTTGTGCACCCAGGATGCAGTACACAAAGGCCTCGATTGACTGATTCATACGCGCGAGCCCTGGCTGTGTTAGCCCTTGTGCATAATTCGGCACAAAGTGCTCGAACTGACTAACAGCGCCCTGGTCGTTACGAACGAAGTATATGCCGTTTGCACGATAGTTTGGGTCTTTTCTGTCTGTGACGCGCTCGTCATTAAACAGGGCTAGATCGGGATCAGGATAGTCGTAATCAGTAGAACTGGGCCCACCATATGTGACCCAAATGTACACATTGCCAAGCCCGTGGTTTTTGCCGTATGTGAAACGGAAGTCAGAATTGGGGTCTACACCGAACTCTTGGCAAATCCTCTTGTATGCGTCGATGTTGAACTTGTTGTCTTTCTGGTTGAATGTTGGGTCGTCTGGCAAAGCACTCACGCTCTGTTCCCCACCCAGCTTGTAGAGTATTCGTCTTGTTGTGAAATAGACGTGAAACCTGTAAAATGACCGTAGCTGTGGGGTTAGGGAGAGAGTAGAGTTCTTATCAAACAGAAGGTCACGCGAGATCCCGCAGCCGGTTGTTGCACACCACAGAGCAAAGTTTAGTTGTTGTGGCCAGAAACTCATATGCGGACCACTGAGCCACTTCCTCCCATATTTCGCGGTTGTGAACGTAATCTGTGTGTCTCTGAAAATGTTTCTGTATTTCGTTGTGAAATAATCAGTTGGCGTGACATAGATCTTTTGCGCTTCATCGTTTAAGACAGAGCCAATCATCATGTCTTTATCGATTGAGGTGGAGAAATCAACAGCCTGGATTAGTTTTTTTTTTTCGGTTTAACATCAACTGATAGGGGAAACCACCAATATACTCTAAGCCAAGGGCATCTTTCAGGGCTTGTGACCAATCCTTGTGCGGTATGTCTGAGGGCATAGCCCAGGAGCCTGGGCCCTTTATGAAAAGCACTTCTCCTGTGGCTTTGTGATTTTCGTCGAAAGAAACTTCTGTTGTAAATCTTGACATATCAGCATGCGGAAAACGCCTTTTGAAGTCTGAGATAGCCTTAGCCTTGGCAGCAGTAGAGAGTTTTTCAGCCTCTGGCGTTTTCATCCAAGCCAGTTGCGGGTTTACTGCGGGGTGTGGATTTACTGCAGGATGTTGATAAATATTAGGTGGACGAGGAAAAAACGGGGGCGGGGGTCCGTAATCGTGGCCGCCAATGTCTAGACCGAGATTTGAACCAGAATTAAAACCACCAGGGCGTCTGCCGAACATGATTATATATTAAATATATTTATGAATTATTTATATATATACAATCATGGTTATGCTAAGAATCTGCACATATTCGAACCCCCACACAATCTACTTCGATCGGCGGCTTCCGAAACCGAGTTTCATCCGGCTTATCGCTTTCTGGCTCCATAATTCGTGGTATAATTTAAAAGGCGGCGGAACAATAACATGGTATACAACTGGCGAAAATAAAAAAGGAACTGTCTTGAATTTACCCGAAGGACATTACACTCTAGAAACTCTGGAGTCTTGGATAGATGAGTTATTTAAGTGGCAACCAGTAAAGGTACTTACCGTAATGAATGAACCCTTTGCGGTAATGCATATGAAAAAACATTTTCCTAAGGATGTAGAACTTAGTCCTAATTTGGCTAAATTGTTCGGTATAAGTACTAAATTACAGAGAGATACATACATTAAAAAACTTACATCACCAACGATGTATTACGTTCACTGTGATCTTATCGATAAAGAACAAACCTTACTCAATGGAAAGCCTTCAGATGTTTTGGGGATGGCTAAAATTACAACCTATGAAGGCAAATATAGGTGGACCAGCTTCAATAAGTATGCGTACGCTGAAAACAGAGAAAATGCTGCATATCTTAAAACATTGTCTGGTGAATTTGTAAACAGTTTAACAATTTCAGTCAAGGGCGAACACGGAGAGCTTTTTGATTTCAATGGCTTACCTTTATTTTTTGAAATAGAAATAATATAAAACTATATACACAATGGTGGTGCTAACAATCGTCGCGCCTTCGAACCTTCACATCATCTACTTCGAGCACCCGCTTCAGAAACCGAGTTTCATCCGACTCATCTCGTGTTCGATCTACAACTCGTGGCACAATTTGAAACAAAATCAGGAAATATACATAAGACCATTTGGCTCAGAAGGCAAATACACTAAGATTGGTGTTATTCCTGGTTTTTACACTCCTAGCAGTTTAGCAAAAGTTATAGTGGATAATTTTGCAGCCTCTGGTATAAATCTTAAAACTGAATTGTATTCAGCTCGTGGAGCTATGGTGATTTTAAATCCAGGAGAGAAACATGAAATAGCCCTTTCACCAGGTTTTGTAACATTTCTTTGCGAGTCATCAAAAACACTTCCTCATTTGATCAGTAGAAGATTCGAAGCTCCAAGCACTTACTTTATCCACTGCGATCTGGTTGATAAATAACAGAACCTGTTCAACGGGAAGCCCTCAACTGTTTTGGCTAAATTTGATCTTCGCGGTGAGCCATATGAGAGAGTTTTCTATGAGTCAACACAGCAGAACATCTTGCGTGACGTCTCGTCTGGTGATTATGTAAACAGCATAACACTGTCTGTGAGGGATGAGAACAATGACCTTTTTGACTTCAATAACATGCCGCTTGAATTTGAAGTTGAGATTAATTAAAAAATATATATATATACAAACGATGAGCTCGGCTAACGTGTTACCATCAGCCCCTGAATACAGCAAAACTCCATCGCTTTACCCAGACTTATCCAACGGTGAAGACTTCAGACTCAAGAAAATTTCTGACTTGCAAAAGGAGCTTGAGTCGGAGGCGAATCATTACAGGCAAGTTGCTAAGAAATACAAGCGAACACATACAATTGTTCACGGAACCGCAGTAAGTTTTGGTTTCATTTCTACAGGCTTGTCTTCAGCCACAATCGTCACAGCCCTGACCGGAGCCGGGCTCATAGCCAGCCCTGTTATTGCCGGCGTGGCAGCTTTTACAGGTTTTTCAGCGGCCGGCATCACTTTGTTTAGTAGGCGGCTTCAGAGAAAAATTACTAAACACGAAAAAATATACACACTCGCCCTTGCAAAACGAAACTCTGTCTTTGAGCTTGTTTCAAAAGCTCTAACTGACAAGAGAATCAGTGATTCAGAGTTCAAAATAATCCTCCGTGAGCTTGAAAGACATCACGAACTTAAGAACGAAATACGCTCTGGTGAAACAAAGGCCGCCAACAAAGTAAACAAGCAAACTCAAACTCCAGATCTTGACAAGATCAGAAAAGAAATCCGCAAGGAAGAACGAGAAAAGATTCAAAAAAAGATTACTTCTCTAGCCGCTCAGTCGAGTTCAGATTTGAGAAACAACTGAATACAGGATTCTCACTTAGCGTAACAAAGCGCAACACCAACGGGAGCCACATGTCACGCGACATGCCCTAAGCGCCTCAAAAATAAATTCCTAAGCGCACCATTTTTATGTTTTCAAAAGATTTATCAAAAATACATTCCAAAGCGCCCCAGTTTTAGTGAAAAAAGTGTTTTGGGGGCGCTTCGGTATTTTTGGGGCGCTTCGGTATGTTCGAGAAGCTTCGAAAAAGTTGTAATTTTCTAAATACGAGCTTTACGCAACGTACCCGGAAATCCCGGGGAACCCCCAATTGAAAAATACTTTGTAATATGTATAAACATGACTGACTTCACCGCACGGCTCAATGAACTTGACAAAGATGACAAATTTGCCATCCTTCGCTCGCTATACGGCAGCGATTATAGGAAAGAAATACACCGCTTGCGCCTGCCGGAAAAACTTTGCCATATCTACAAAGATATGGGGTTGGCAGAGATGGGGAAACAATATCTACAAGAACATTATAACGACTTGCAGCGTGAACGTTGGGCCCGCAGATTTCTGTCTTGTTATGATTGTGGTGGCTCATTTTTGCGATCAAACGATTCTTGTGAACTTTATTGCAAAAAATGCGGTCGTGTGGAAGTACTAGAGGAGTATGCTCCGGCATATACGGATCAAAACATTTTTTACAAGCCAAGGCAAAGGCAGTCGGCCCGCTGTTATGCGTTTGGGTACGCTTTGACACGGATTAACAAAAAGCTTGAATTTCTGCCTGTTGAATTGACTCTAGACCAAATAAATGAGGTGAAACGTATTTTCAAACATATACAAGCTCGGCTTCCGAGAATCTCTTATACGTTTGTGGTCTACAAAATCCTGGACATTACAACGCCGCTTGAAGACCCGCAACGAGCGATTGTAAATTGCCTGAGACAACAGATGTCAAACAATATGATAATTAAAAACGAACATTTATGGAGCAACGCTTTCAAAGATCTGGAGTAAAAGTTGCCGCTTTCTCAGTAAGAAAGGCTTCCAACATGGCACTGTCATCGCCGATGTTGTCTTCAAAAGTTTCACCAGGTAAGAATTGTTTTTGGTTTGATAAATTTTCATGTATTTTTCTGCGAAGCCTTGCCAAGTTCTCGTGAAATCGTTCGACCTTCGGTTGAATACTGTTCAAGAATCCCTCGTGCTTGACAATTTGAAGCTCTGTGACATTCAACAATTTCCATGCAAACAAAGCAACCGGCTTCGGGCCCTCATCTGGAGCAAGGAGAGCCTTTTTCATTCTGAAGTAACGTAAAAACTCTTCATCTACGTATTCTTTGCTGAACGACATTCTGACCGCACCGTAAGAACACCATAGGTCTTTCTCGGCTATTGAAGCCATTATTTGCTCAAATGTCTGAGTTTTTTTAAGAGCACCAATGTCAATAAGTTTAGTTTGATTGCGTGTAAGCTTTTGTTTTGAAAACAAATAGCAGATGCCCCAGGCAAGCGCTGTGTGACATTTTGTTTTGTAAATACTTCCGCCGTTTAAAAGATTATTATGATTCGAACTTGGCTCTATCTGGTTTAGAGAACACATTCTGAAGTAAGAATCAACGAAAAGGGCTTTGTTAACCATTTCCCCGCTAAACACAAGGCCAGTTTGTAGCTGGGTTGTATAATAGCTAGGCACTCGAGATATAGCTATTTTCCGCTTGAAAGGACATTTGAACTCCAAAAGAATTAAATTATTATCTTTGTCAAGATAATAGCCGTCAGGACTGCATATAATCTTTCGAAACAATGGGTGATCTGTTGCCAGATTGAGGGATATAGAATGGGCAAAAACTCGAACACAATGCTTCTGTTCAAAGCATTTGCGAGCGATCGGTTCGAACAGATTGCCACAGGTACAGGCCGTATTGTTGTGCATGTCGGCTGGCTGTAATTTCTTTAGAAGCAAGCTCTTTGGTGTTTCAAATGGCAAAACTCCGGTCAAGGCTGCAATTTCGGATGCCCCAAGAGTATTTTGTCGATAGCTCACCCAGTCGGCGCTCTTTTGTTTTAGACTAGTGTTCCTCGATTTGAGAAAGTTCAAGAACACTTGTGTTGTCGTCATCATTGATACACAAAGGGAAAGTGTTTTTTCAATTGGTAATACGTCGCAGCGACGTATCCGATGGATAATGTTGTTTTAAAAGTTCAAGAAGGGCAGACTGTTGTAATGCTAATTCTTCTAAGAAATGATTTGTATATTGATCTGCATGATGAACAGATTCAAAAGGTTCTTCTGTTAATGGCACTCTTGGGCCGCCAGTTCTCCATATATAAACTCGATGGTTTCTTTGAATTTTGTTCTGCCTCATGAGTCTTTTTTTCCCACGACCCATCATGAAAATACAGGGATGGGGGTTTCTTCAATTGGTGGTCTCGTGCCGGGGCCAGCATTCACAAGCTGTGGTTGGGGATGGTCTCGCGCCGGGTCAGCATTTACAAGCCCTGTGTAGTATAGGGGCTTGGTGTATCCGGGACCAGCTCCAAACGCCCAAGAAACCGCTTATTTTGGGAACTCCCGAACACCTGAGTTGCCGTGCCCCAGGGCGAATGCAATGAGCCCTGGGGGCACGGCAACTCAGGTGTTCGGGAGTTCCCAAAATAAACGGTTTCTTGGGCGTTTGGAGCTGGTCCCGGATCACCAAGCCCCTATACTACTCACACTATAGGTCTGTTCCGCATTTATCTTTTGTCGCGCGTTGACATTTATTCGTTATATCAGGGTTGATTTTACGTTTTTCAAACACCGTGACAATTCCCCAACCGTTAATTTGCAGATCCTAAAGCAACTTGCACTCTCAAAACCAGTCTATGTGGATATGTTTTCGAAGTCTGCGGATGACCGCCGCTTCACATTTGTCGCAAGTCGCCGAACGCTTTTCACTCGGGATTTGTTTCGATTCGCAATGCTCAGCTAGAGCGGACAAATTTTACACTTTGCCGCCCCTCCCCCGTATCGTTTATTTGGAATCTTCTAAGACTGCCTTCTAAAATTTAGAAGACACGCGACCAGACCAGACCAGGGTCTCTTCTCTCTCGGTGGTGACTAGAATGGATACTCCAAAATCAGGTTGGACACCTTATTGAGACTTAGGCCCAGTTCAAACGTCGAACTTTACATGTGCCGAACCTAATGCAAATGAGCAAAATCTATTGTTCTTGCTAATTTACATTAGGTTCGGTACATGTGAAGTTCGACGTTTGAACTGGGCCTTATATAACGGAGTAACTGGTTAGCTTTCAGTTGAGGTTGGGGTTAGCAGTTTATATAGTTAAATTTAGGACTTAATAATATACATGCAAACATTTCTGCATTCTGATTGGCTGAGAGAATGTCAATTAATCCCAAACAGTGCAGAAAGTTGAAATTGAGTGCAAAATGGTGAAATTGAGTGCAAAAAGTTGAAATTAAAATGATTGACAGTTAGGATAGCTGAACAGATTTCGAGCCATGCAGAAACAAAATGGCGGACACAAATTAAACAAGATTCAAACAGTATAACGGAATTTTAATAGAAAGTCTTGAGAGAAAACTGATTCAAAATACGAAAACAGACAAAAGTTCTAATTACTGAGAAATACGAGGAGATTTGAGAAAAAAAGGACACGAGTACAAGTCAACAAAGAAAACGAAGCGGAGAATCAATGAGGCGCCTACGAAAATCCGTGATGAATTTTACGCTGGAGTTAAAACAAATGCTAACCTAAGAATCTATTTAAACAATATAATTACAATAAACAATAACTGATTACGTTTAAAATAGAAAGAATAAACTGTTCAAGTATCGGGAGTTAAGGAGCTGCCAAAGTGGTTTAAAGGCCTCTAGCTTGAAAGAAATGTCCACTGACCCATTACAACAAGAAAGAAAAAAGGCGCCATAAAAGCATCTAAATCTAATTTGTGGAGCAAATGAACTCAGACCTGTGATTAAACATTCTCCTGTGTTGACAAAAAAACCGTTTGGAAGCTTTCACCTCGTTGTTTTAGCTTTCAAAGTCGTCAAGAGCGTTGAAGATTTTTCCGATCCGGCGTAAATAACTGAATAAACAAAACGGCGGCAGCGTACGTCGAAACCTTTCAACAATACCAGCCTGCGGATAAGAGCAAAGCCATGGCGACATCTATGTTTTGCTTCGTTCTTTTACAGTTTCTAACAGTGGCTAAGAAAGACGAAAAACTTTGATGTAGTTCTTGTAGAGAGTGCATGAATATTCACACATGAATTCACCTGTCAAAATTTCGACCAATCTGAAGTGGAGTAATCGAAGCGTGGCAAAGTGAATTTTTGTAACGAAAACAATCGCAGCGTGACAGTAATTTTTGCATGTATATTATTAACAAGTAATCACATGATTATTCTCGTGCAATTTGGAATAAATGAGCACTTGTAAATTTTTCAAAGAAAGCGGCTCGTGCAATTTGTAGTCTTTGAAAAATTTACTCGTGCTCATTTATTCCAAATTGCACTCGAAATCATGTGATTACCTATACAAACAACCCGAGAAGATAGGTGGTACAGTGTTACAGTAGGCTATGTAAGCCTAAGCCTAACTGAGGTCACAGGTTCAATCCTGAGTGTACCCTGGATCCAGAGGTCCGTTCTCTGAATATCATGAGTGACATTAACCGCATAAACGGTTAGAAGAAGCTCGCGAGACGGACCTCTGGTCACTCGAATATACAACCTCATTTCCATGCGAGGATCTAGTTCAGAATCTGAACTAGGTCGCTGATTGGTTACTCCTACTTGTTTCCAGACTCTACCCGGAGTTAATGATGCAACAGCAACTTCGATTGGCTGGACTAAAACAATTCGCCACGGGCGCGTGAAAAACCGGTTTCCCAAAGTGAAGCCACACAAACAAC